>CAIGQQ010015131.1:2169306-2183969 GCA_903798035.1 Danio albolineatus
ACACACACACACACACACACACACACACACACACACACACACACACAAACACACACACATACACACAGGCGTCAGTCAGTGTCACCTACTTTGGGAATAGTGTGCATGGCAAGTGATCTGTAATTAGTAGAGAAGGAGAGAGAGAGACCAAGTGCACTGCAGCAAACCCACCTAAACACTACAGCTGCTGGATACTCTGTTTTTAGGGTGTGATAATTCCACATGCGCCACCACTTTTGGATAAATTTCGAAAACGCAGACACTGCAGTGTCATAAATCTTAATCCAGCGATGGCTGAAACTCTTCCTTCATGACATATTTCAGAGGGAACTATAGAATCAGGCTTTCTGTATGATAACCCTTGTCACTTACCATGTCCCTGTTCATAAATTCTCAGCTCGACGCGTAGTATAGACAGATGGCGACGCTGCTTGGTGTCTAATTGTGATATATTGTGCTCATTACTGATATGCAAAGTTTAAGGGGCCATTGTGCAACACAACATATAGGGGTTCTTTCTTAATTACATTAAAACAGCATGGGATTTATTTTAAGGGTGCCTTCACACCTGGCTGATTGAGTTCAGTTGAATTGCACTAGAGTTGGTTTTCCCTCATGATGCGGTTCGTTTGGGTAGGTGGGAATGTAGCAATCATGCTTGAGTGCGCACCAAAAGTGCACCAAAAAAGCGTGCAGAGACCTACTTGAAGAGGTGGTCTCGGTACGGTTTCAAACGAACCCTGAAGCGATTCATTTAGGGTCAGAATATGATCCGAACTAAACAGACCCAATCGCAAAAAGTACTGCGCCTTTTTGGACTAATCCAGCTGCCATAGTCCGATGCGCTGTCCCATCTTATGGGGTTTGGAGGAAAAATATATGTTGACAGCGCTTTACCATCAAAACATATAATTTTGAATCACTATCATGTGTGCAGTCACTGATAGCTGCTTGTGGTTTTGACCCCCAACCTACTGGACATTTGAAGTACTGCACTATATGTTCGGGTTACTTTCGGTTTCTATTAATGTGTGATCGAGAGTAACGCACATACAGGTTATTTCTGGGGCTGACTTAAATGTTAAAATATATGTTTGTGTGCTAAAGCTATTTTATATATATATATATATATTTAAGGGTCATTTGATTACAATTAGTTTTAAACCACCTGTATTGTGTTGCACAAACTCATCTTCATGGCCTACGTGTTATGCTGGTGGGGTAAATAGGATTATTTTGCTAATATTCAATTCAAATGGTCTCATTTAATATAATATATATCTCCTTTCCCCCTCTTTGTTGTAGTTTTACAAAAAAGAAAGATATTGAGAAGAACAATTACCAGTAAAGACACTAAAGTTACTGCTCTGTTAAACTTTTGGTTAAGTAACAACTGATTGGGACAGAATATATTATTATGCCTATTCTTAAATTGTAGTATTTTCATAGCAATTTAAACTACCCCTTCAATATGTACAAGAAGAAACAAAAAGAAGGAGCTTTGACTGCATATACTCTGGGGAAGAATGTCTGAGTGCATCAATTACATCAGGTTTCCACTTTTTTTGTTGTGCTTAAATGTTAAAGCGACCCTCCTATGAATCGTCAGTCAATAGCTATGTTTCCATCCAAAAATGCGAATGAACTTTATGCGCAAAACTGGATTATCGCATAAAAGACGTGCAAATAAAGCAGCGTTTCCATCCAAGAGTCAAAGCGGAAAAAATCGTCACTTCCTGATTTTCAGGCGTCAAATATCAACAGTAAAAACGGAATTTGCTGCAGTAGGAGAAGCTGTGCCAATCTTCTCTTCATTTAATAAATGACTTGTGCCTCAGAAGGCAATCCTAACACGCAGTGAACGCGCAGTGGTGTTTGAAGGTCGCGGAGCACAGACGCTCTTAATTCTGGAGGTCATTAATATTTTAATAACACAACTACTTAAATGTTAAGGCATTTTAGAATGACCAAAACAACATTTCAGATGTGTTACGATGTGCTCAGTCTGCTGGTTTGTCCATGCACACACATTTTCATCATCACATGATCTCTTATAACAACATCACATGACCTTTTTTTAATGGGCATACTGGAATTTATGCGGTAAAAGTGTTTCCATCACAGTTTATACGCATCTTCTCTAATCGAATAAAAAGTTTATCCTACTCAGTTACGCGTATACATTTTTTACGCGCATTTTCAAAACTTATGCGCATCATGGCATCCATGGCATCCATCAACCGTTTTTTCATGCACAGATCCAAAATACGAATAAAAATAGCTGGATGGAAGCGTAGCTACTGATATAACCCCCTGCCAATTTGAGTTTGAGACCCATGGTCTATTGGACATGAGTGTAAATGTGTTTATTCTCTACTCTGGTAGCTGTCATCAGTCACACAATTAATTTCCTTTTTCTGAAAGTCTTTCTAACATCATCATGAAGCTTTCTTTTATTATTTGAGTAAATTTGAGCAAATGATTTCCCAACTATGACGCTTTCTTCTACTGAGACACCCGGAAAACGTTAAAAGAGTCTATGTTATGACAGAAAATACAAAGATAAACTTCATATTTTAGTCAGTTTGATGTAAGTTGAGACGACTCGAAAATATTACATGAATCACCTAAAAAATTAAGGCAACAAGAATTTTAAAATAAATAAATAAATATTGTGGGGATAATTTACTGGCATATTGCAAACAATAAGATATTGCCCATCCATACACCGCATTACGAGGGTTTTCTGAAGTCAACATAAATGTAGGGCAGCCTGCTCTCTTGCATCGACACGTGACACTCATTCATGCCACTGGATTATAATTCCAGGAGCATCGGGAAGAAGATGCCATGACATTTATTCTGCCTCCTGCTCCCATCCCGTGCTATTTCGAGAGAGCCAGGTTGGCGTGGACATTGTGCCATACGCCTATGCCCAGGCCTGATTGGCCTGTGTGTGTTCAGTCGCTGTGGGCACCAGTGGATCCACGCGGTGCCAGGTCACCCTCAAATGAGCTGGCATCACAGAAAGATCCAATGGGGAGCAAACAGAATCACTAATGTGAGAGCGTATACAACAGGTCTAACCGAGAGAACTGATGCCAGTAGCTATGTTTCCATCCAAAGGTGCAAATTAAAACTGGAATATCGCATAAAAGATTTGCGAATAAACCACCGTTTCCATCCAATGAGTCAAAGAGATCAAAATCGTCACTTCCTCATGAACCGGCGGCAAATATCCAACATAAAGGAACTTGCAGCGTGAATCTTTTCTTTATTTACTAAATTAAAGCACATATTCCTACTTTCTCTAGGGCAAACAGTAGTGAATTGTGGCGTTAGTTATCTCCTGGAGCCTTCGTGATGTTTTTCATACGGTGTAACTAGTGCTTAATTTATGAATTGCGAGGTCCCGGAACAGATCAGGGTAACGGATCCGGCATGTTACCAGAGGATGGAGAGGTGAAGACGAAAGTGAAGAGCAGGGCTGGGGGGTGTGGGTGTCATGTGCGAAAGTGAAGAGGGTTGGGGAGTCGCGGAAGAAAGTAAAAGTGAACAGCGAACTGGGAAGGAGAGCGGTTGAGGTGCCGGATCAGATTTCAGAAGTGTCGGATCTGGCGTGTTCCAGCACAATTTAAGCCCTGGGTGTAACAGCTTCAAACAAATTGTTCTTTGCTATTGCTTGCTACTAGATTGAGAGTCACTGGCAATACTTTCTGATGACTTTTTAGCAAGACGATCCTCATATAGTCGTCAGTGGTGCTTTTTTAGGTGCTGGCTGTTGTATTTCCTAATGTGGCAACAATTAAGAGACCGCTCTTACAAATGACCTGTTTTTGTTCGGTGTCTGAGAATATTCCTATATTACCAATGTGCCATTTTTCTTTGACATTAATTTGTCTAAAAGTGCTTCGGAAGCGGCAGACGCCATCATCTCACACTCGTCCGCGCTTTGCCCTTTGTTTATTGTGGGTGTTTCGCATAGTTCGGTTGCGCAATTCTGATTGGGCAGAACGAAAGTGTGCTCACTCAATTGGCTAGCAAGACTGTCACACACAGACTGCAGTCACGCATTTGCTCTGGGTGGGGGAAACAAAATAATATACATTTCATATTGCAGCCTCTTGCAAGTAGCTAAATCACAACAATTTTTCAACAGCTCTTACAAATTATCTGTTTTTGTTCGGTGTCTGTGATTTTGAAACCAAAATATTCCAATATTATTGGCGTTCTTTTTTTTCTTTGATTTGAATTTGTCTATTAATGCTTCTGAAGCAGTCGACGCCATCATCACACTTGTCCGCACTTTCTGGTTTGTTTTATTGTGGGCGTTCTGCATAGTTTGGTTGCATGATTCTGATTGAGCAGAATGAAAGTGTGCTTAGTCAGTTGGCTAGCAACAGTCACGCATTTGCTCTGGGTGGGGGTTTATTTAATACAAATATATATATATATTTCATATCGCAGCATCTTACAATTGCAATTCGATTTTGATTAATCACACAGCCTGCTAGTGTCTTGAATAAAGAGAATATATATTGTAAAAAAAATAAAAATAAAAAAAAGCTGGCTTCCACACAATTCCTTTATGTTGTCTCAACACAAACCAATTAAGTTACCTTAATTGTTTTTAGAAATTTAAGTAGATTGAACAATAAAAAAACATCTAAACTTATGTTGTTTCAACTCATTTTAAATTAGTAGTTTGAACAAGCAGTAAACTAAATGTTTTGAGTGTAATGCAATGTCTATCGCAGAGTAATAAAATAATGCAATGTCAGTTTGTTCTACTATCATGCAGCCTTAAAACAGACTGAAACATGCACTGTAAAACCCAATAAGTTAAGGTAACTTAAACCATTTGAGAAGACCGATTGCAACAAACCATTTAAGCTCAAAAACTAATCCTAATGAGTACTGTGACCTTAATCCATTTGAGTAAACGAAGCAATTTGAGCACAGTAAAACCCAATAAATGAAGAGAACTCAAACCAACTGAGTACTATAAAACCAAATAAGTTAAAGTAACTCAAATGGGTTGAGGAAACGGATTGCTACAAAGCATTTGAGTTAAACTATATCTATACGTAATCTATACGAGTACTGTGAACTTACTCCATTCAAGTTAAAGTAAAGAGGTATTTAATTAACTCATTACCTTTAGCATCGAGTTCAAAACTCTTTTCAAATGAGTAGAATTAACTTTCCTTGAATTTTGAGTTAACTACACACATTTCATTTGATAAAGTTGACTGTTGGGTTTTACAGTGTGCTTAAATATTAAAATAATACGCTTTCTCACTGTCATGTTAACCTCGGCACTCACTTCAGAATTGAAACACTATGCAAAATGAATTTGTGCTGCACACAAAACGCTGTGTGCATCTTTAATGACTTTGTTGATTATTATGGGAGCCGTTTTATTGCGCTTCTCGATTACAGTTTAGACAAGGTGTCACATAGACTCAAAGAGCTCTAACATATCTGGAGAGACCTGTTTATGGTCTCTGATATAAATCCTGCCATCTTAGATTCGTGGTCGTGAGCCAATAAAATTAAAATAAAATGAATAATGAAGAACTGCTGATGCTGAACATTAGGGGTATCGTGCTACAGTGCTCATTTTTTGCCTGTTGCTATACTGGTGCCTTTGTCTTAAGCTATTGTACAAAACAATGGAAATTCACATCAAATATTAACTAAGTGGTGGAGTTACATTTGCGGCACTCATTCATATGGTCAAAGTTAGTTTAGCCATGCTGGTAAAGTATTAAAGTACACATGAAATCAAATCTACCATGTCGATTTTGTTAGATCACATTGCTAGTTCTGTGGTGAACAGTTCATCTGTGCATGTTATTAAGAAGAAGAAAAGGTGTTTGCTCTTGTAATTTTTAACTGAAATCTGAAAAGACACTTCCTGTTTGTTTACAGTTGATTTCTCAGATTAGGTCTGAGGTATTGGGTGTGGCTAACATACTTTACCACGCCCCTCCAGCTGTCAGTTTTGACGACAAACTGAAATGAGGAGGCGTAAAGTAAAGACAAAAGACTGCTGAAGCTGTATATAATTGTACCATTAAGGGCAATTTTAAGGTTTTTATCTGAGAATAAAATGAAATAATAAAATTAGACAAAAGTTAAATAAAATAAAATAATAATAGAAAGAATTAAAAACAACTTATTAAAATTAAATAATTAAAATAAAATCAGACCAAATTTAAAATTCATTCATTCATTTTCTTGTCGGCTTAGTCCCTTTATTAATCCAGGGTCGCCACAGCGGAATGAACCGCCAACTTATCCAGCATTTGTTTTACGCAGCAGATGCCCTTCCAGCCGCAACCCATCTCTGGGAAACATCCATACATTCTCATTCACACTCATACACTACGGACAATTTAGCTTACCCAATTCACCTGTACCACATGTCTTTGGACTTGTGGGGGAAACTGGAGCATCCGGAGGAACCCACGCAACCACGGGGAGAACATGCAAACTCCACACAGAAATGCCAACTGACCCAGTCGAGGCTCGAACAAGCGACCTTCTTGCTGTGAAGCAAACGTGCTACTCACTACGCCACCGTGGCGCCCCGAATTTAAAACTATTTAATAAAATAAAATAATTAAAATAAAATAATATTTCTTTTGGAGGTGTGAGACGCTCTTTGGGAGTGCAGAGAGCTTGGTCTTATTTAAAATATAATAAAAAAAAAGACAATTTAACAAATATTAAATTATAAATAAAATAAAATAAAAATTATTTAACACAAATAAAATAATATTCAAATAATTTAACACAAATAAAATAAACAATTTAATAAAAATAAAATAAACCATTAAATTAAATGAAAGTAAATTAAATTAAATTTAAATTTAAATAAGTTAAATGTAAAAAGTAATGTATTACATATTACTTGTTACCAAAAAAGTAATAAGGTACTCGTAATGTGCCTTGGACCAATTTTTGTACATATTATGAGGTAGACTTGAAAACAAACTAACAACAACAACAAAAAACTAGTCAGGTCAAAAATGGATAATTTTTAATAATTAATCGACTGTTTCAAATTAAAACCTATGACATCCATATACAAAACAAAACATATAAACTTGCGTTCGATTTATCCAAGCATGCACATATGCATACATAAAAGTTAACGATAATTTTCTCCATAATGATGCCTTCAGGTCCAATTTTCAAAGCTCTTCCTACATATAAATGAACAGCATGCGTGTGGTTTAACCCTGCAGATCCACAGTTTCATAGCCTGTGCAAGGGCATCCAAACGTTCAGCAGTGAAGACGAGCAGTTTGAAAAGGACGAACCCTCCAAATCATCATTATGAGCCGCTGATGCTAATGTTCGCCCCATGTTCCCCGTCTAATGGCAGACTCTGCCTATAGATAGAAAGGCGCAGCAGTGTGAAGGTTATCAGCAGACAGGAGTGTGACAAGGACACAGTGTTCAGGTGTAATTGGCACTGCAGTGCTGTAATCACTACATTACTACGCTGCTTCTGGCTTCATTTTCAGATTGCTGCGTACGGATCATTTAGACAGATCATACTCATCCTGAGGTAATTTTCACATAATCTCATGTTAGATACACATCATACTTCACTAGAAGTCATTCCCGATGTGCAGTAGTGGTGTTTCAGTCCACTTTAAAGCAGTGGTCTCACACTCAATTCCCTCAGCTCTGCAGATTTTAGCTCTAACCACCTCCAGCTCACACCTGCTTAACATTCTTTAGAAGTCTTGAACATCTTGATTATTTATACAAGGTGTGTTAGATTAGGGTTGGAGCAAATCTGTGCAGAGCTGCGGCTCTCCAGGAATCCAGTTTGAGACCCATGCTTTAAAGTCCGCATGAACCGGAAGCTGTGACTTTTTTTTTCTTTTTTGTTCGCATTGTGACGCAGTTCCTAGAGAAATTGAATATTAAATGAGTAAACAGTGGGCGTGGCTTGTTTTGTCCTACTGCAAGCTGATTGGATGTAGTAAAGAAGGCATTTCATTCAGAAAGAAGGGGAAAAGTGTTTGGGGAGAGTAAATACAACCTAACAGACTCCTCATCCTCATCAATTCTGTTTGTTGTCTACACTGACAGCTGGAGAGGTGGAATTTAGAGGGATTTACATTCATTTAAACGTTTATTATTATTATTATTATTATTATTTTCAAATAAAAAGGCCTACAGAAAATGATGTATATAACAGGGATGCAACGGTTCTCGGTAAAAAAATCGCATCGTCCTGCTGTCTTCCCACGGTTCGGTGCACCCTGTGATCGACGGTTCATTCATTTTCCTCTCGGCTTAGTCCCTTTACTAATCCGGGGTCGCCACAGCGGAATGAACCGCCAACTTATCCAGAATTTGTTTTACGCAGCGGATGCCCTTCCAGCCACAACCCATCTCTGCGAAAAATCCATCCATTCTCATTCACACACATACACTACGGATAATTTAGCCTACCCAATTCACCTGTACCGCATATCTTTGGACTGTGGGGGAAACCGGAGCACCTGGAGGAAACCCACGCGACCACGGGGAGAACATGCAAACTCCACACAGAAACGCCAACTGACCCAGCCGAGGCTCGAACCAGCGACCTTCTTGCTGTGAGGCGACAGCACTACCTACTGTGCCACCGTGTCACCATCGACGGTTAAGAATACGCATTATTAATATTGGTTTGGTGATGGAAACTACTGCAACAAAGCAAAAAAGTTCCACCTTTGTGCTTCTGATTAGCTTTCACATACATTGCATGTTCGAGGACCTGTCCAATCACCTCCTAGTATGTAAATCTGTTGTTGACATCACATTTGCTCATGTGCCGGTGTGTGTGTTGAGATTCTCAGAGTTCAGCGTGGCAAATGAAGGAGATATTGCCAAAAGCGCAGGTAAGGCCAGCAGATTGCTGTCAGTGTTTCAACAGAGACTCAATGTCAATTCAGACGGACACAAAAAATAAGGAACGCCAATTTTTTGTTGTTGCAAAGATTGCGTAGATCAGTGGTCACTAACAGGCAGATCGGGGTCCATGTCTAGACCCAGAAGCGTCCAATACGGACCCGGACATACAGCCTGTAGATCGGTTACTGCAGTCGCGCTTCCGCTGGGTATTCTTCCGCACCCGATTGCTCCCGCAGTTTATTCATTCTGTTTACCCGTGGTCAGCTAAAAAAAGTTCTTGACTGACTGTTCCCGCTGAATTAATAGAGAAGAGCCGATCACTCTCTCTTTGCTGAAGTTTCATCCTCTACGATGGTGCTGATAAGTGATAACGGAGCTCTCTGGAATGAATGTTAACAAAAATGCGTTGTTGCCTTGGTAATGCAAGTATAATGTAAACAGAAGTAATCAATTCTCTAAAAGTGCTCAGTTATTAGGCCTAAGATGTGTTGACAATTACTATCTACAACATATTATTATTATCTGCATAATTGGTTGAGACTGTTAAGTCGATGTAAAACCAAAAAATGGGAAGTTTAAGCTTTTTCTCTCGGATTTTGTCTTAAGCATTTTATTTGAACACATTTTCAAAAAGCTCTACTTTTACTTAAATGCGAGAACATGCAAATGTTTAGTCATCTGTATAAAGCCTGTTGCATTGTCAGGTGTTTTACCTAATAAATATATTATTTATTGTTCTTTGAATTTTTCGCTAGCTATTTCTATCTAAACATAGCACTTATCGTACTGTACCGAAACCGTGACCCTAAAACCGTGATACATACCAAACCCTGAGCAGATTGAACAGTTGCACTCCTGGTAATTAAATACTATATAACATTCACAGTTCTATTTGTTAGATAATATTCTGTTTCTAGACCATTAATATCTTTAAAACAGCAAATTTAGTAAATTTAACTCGATAAGAGAGTCAGAAACGTCCTTTAAATCAAGTTCAACTAATGTTACAGAAGATCGATGTAGACCTACTGTAGGTTAACATTAGTTTTGTCTTTCTAATTATTATTATTATTGTACCAAAAACGTTTGTACATGGTAACTTTACCAAATAAACAGTGATCCATCAGATCCTGTAGGTCAGAAAGTATGGTTTACAGCTGAACAACTCATTCTGTCGTGGTTAAACAGCACAGAAATTAAACATTAATACCGACGGTCTGCTAAGAGAAGCTGTCAATCACAACTGTCAATCATGATGACACGCCCCCTTTTTTACAGCATTAAATTACTGGCTAAACTATACAAACAACTGAACCTACTAAAGTGTAATTAATTTTTATTTGGACTGAATTCTCATTCGTTAACATGGAGGAGGCGGAGTTTATGACTTGTACTGCATCCAGCCCCCAGGGGGCGATCACACAGCCAGGAGCTTCAGTCAAAAGGAGGTGTGAGGCACACCCGCTTCAGACCTCGTCATGGCTTTCACACCTCAGATGGCGATTCAGTTGAGGGGTTAAATTATCAAGGGTGGGGAGGGGATGAAACAAACCGTCCCGCCTCCACCTTATGTTCCATCACCTCTGTTGTTTCAGGCACCCACAGTGGAGCTGTGCCCTGTGACAGGAAAAGGAGAGGCGTTGAGCCCTAATGGCCACCGCTCAGAGGTGGTGCTGGGCTCTGAAACAGGGCAGCCCTCAGGCCAGGCCAGGCACAGGAATCACGCTTCCTGGCTGACACGCTGTTCCCATGGCAACACAGGGCAGTGCCATCCGCGCCCACGCACTGACTGGTGTCCCTCTCACCCCTGCCAACATTCTGCCGCCCCCGCAAGAGAGTGTCCCGCTTTCTCTTACTTCGTGTCCTTTCATCCCGGCGGTTGGAAATTTAACGCTGATCATCCATGACTTGTTTCGTAACTCAACAGAGGTAAAAAAAAAAAAAAACTGTGTAAATACACTGTGGTGCAGTAAGTAGCACAATCGCCTCACAGCAAGAAGGTCGCTGGTTCGAGTCTCAGCTGGGCCAGTTGACATTTATGTTTGGAGTTTGCATGTACTCCCCATGTTGGTTTCCTCTGAGTGCTCCAGTTTCCCCCACAAGTCCAAGAGACATGCGCTATAGGTGAATTGGGTAAGCTAAATTGTCCGTAGTGTATGAGTGTAAATTAGTGTTTGGATGTTTCCCAGTAATAATAATAATAATAATAATAATAATACCTTTTATTTATAGGTGCCTTTCAAGACACTAAAAGGACATCTTACAGTAGATCACAAACACATCATAAAATTTCAAGCAGTAAAAATAACAGTCAACATAATATCAAACCAGCAGATCATTAAAAGCTATCCTAAACAAAAAAAAATTTATCTGACATTTAAAATTGGAAATAGAGTCCGCCTGGCGAATGTACAAAGGCAGGGAGTCCCATAACTTTGGTAGTGCACAACTAAAAGCCCTGCCACCAAATTACTTCATCTTAAAGCTTGGAACAGACAACAGTTCAGCAGAAGATAATCTCAGTGAGCGAGAAGGAGTGAACAAATGAAGAAGGTCAGAAAGATAGTGAGGGGCCACGTTATGAAAAGCTTTGTATGTTAGGAGGAGGAGTTTGTATTGTATACGATAGTGAACAGGGAGCCAGTGCAGGTGAAAGAAAATTGGAATTATATGATCAGAAGTACGCGAGCCGGTAACTATCCTAGCCGCTGAATTCTGAATTAACTGTAGTCTGTGGAGTTGCTATCAGGGATGCCAGATAAGAGAGAGTTACAGTAGTCAATCCGCGATGTAACCAAAGCATGAACAAGCACTTCAGTACTTTGTTGAGATGGTGAAGAGCGAAGTCTTGCAATGTTACGCAAATGAAAAAAGGCAGCACGTGATATATTACTAATATGAGGAACAAACGAGAGCATGCCATCTAGTATAACCCCAAGACTTTTAACATGAGTTGAGAAACTGACAAGGGAGTTATCAATAAACAGGGTAAAAGATTGAGCTTTGGATAAAATAGGCTTAGAGCCAACAAGAAGGGCTTCAGTTTTACTGGCATTTAACTTTAGGAAACTATTAGTCATCCATATATTAATCTCATGTAGACATTTAGTAAGGTCAGAAGAGGGGTAAGATGTTGTAGGTTTTGTGGAGATATAAACCTGTGTATCATCTGCATAAAAATGAAAATGTATGCTGTAAGAGGGATATATATGACCTAGAGGTAAGAAATAAATAATAAATAAAATGGTGATGGGTTGCAGCTGGAAGGGCATCCCCTGTGTAAAACATATACAGGATAAGCTGGCGGTTCATTCCACTGTGGCGACCTCTGATAAATAAAGGGACTAAGCTGAATAAAAATAAAATAAAACTATTTAATGCAATTAAAATATAAATAATTTAATAAAATAAAAGTTAACAGAAAACAATTTAATACAAATAAAATATAACTTCAATAAAACCAAAATAAAATAAAAATGACGGGATATGAAGTATTTTAGTTTTAACAGCATCCTCTTCTGTGAACCCAGCCTTTAGACAGCGTTTCACTGTTATACTGTGAGAACGAATAACATACAGCATGCTCCTAAAGCAGCTCTGACAGGCATATAAATGCAATAAAAGTGCATTTCAGGACCTCCGTTCCAGCACGGCTGTCAGAGCCTTGAGTAGTTGCCGGCAAAAGCGCAAACAAGGTAAACTTTTATGAGCAGCCAGGAAATGTGTGGCAGATGCCGTCTCCTCCAGACCATCTCCGTCTGCACACTCCATTCATCTGTCCCCGGTGTGTGCGCGCGCTTGTGTGTGTGTGTGTGTGTGTGTGTAAGTGTGTGTCTTCAGAGCCCGTCACTTCCACAGATGCAGTCTGTTTGTCCTGTTTGTGAGCTCTGCATTATGAACTGTCACATCTGATGAAATAATGGTACAATGACAGCTTCGAGAGCACCAGTCTGCTTACTAGACACTTTACACTTGTAGCTTGACTTTGTCCTTTTGCTGGTTGCGGATCCTTCTTTAAGATGTCAATGTTATTTCTATTGCACTTTATACTGCCAAGATTTTTTCTAAGTGGATTGTATGTAAAAAAAAAAATAATAATAATAATCAAATTACTAATCAGATGCAAACCAAAGGCATAAAAGGCATTTTAAAAGTGGGTGGGACCCTTAAAGGGAAATTATGTACTGGCCCTGGCTCATTGGAAATATGTCCCTCAGCTTACATTTTTGTGAAAAAAACATGTAAAATGCGTCGCTCTGGGTGTTTTGTTGCACATTTTAGAAGACAGATCCACTAGAGGGCGCTGTCTGCATTTTTTCAAATCTGAAATAAGCTACTTTGAGTGCGTTTTGTTGTACATTTCAGATGGTAAATCCACTAGAGGGCGCTGTCTGCATTTTTTCAAATCTCACATAGAGTGCATTTTATTTCATATTTCAGATGACAAATCCACTAGAAGGTGCTGTCTGCAATTTTTACAAATCTGAAACGCGTTACTTTGAGTGCATTTTGTTGTACGTTTCAGATGAAAAATCCACTAGAGAGCGCTGTCTGCATTTTTTTCAAATCTGAAATACGTTACTTAGAGTGCGTTTTGTTGTACGTTTCAGATGACAGATCCACTAGAGCAGGGGTGTCCAAACTACGGCCCGCGGGCCATCTGCGGCCCGCAATAAGTTTAGTGGCGGCCCGCGTGGCTTTTTATAAATATTAATGAATCTGGCCCGCTGTACAAAAATAAACGTAATTCAATAAATAACCACCGGGTGTCGCTATCACGTGCCGCCTTTTTTTTTAAGTATAGCTTTTATTTAGAAAAGAAGAAATGTACAATATAAATCAGGAAGTACATAGTTAAAGAACAGCAAGTAACAAATAAGACATAAAAGAGAGAAAATAACAAAAAACAAAAGCACAACAAAACAAAAAAAAGGGGAAGTACAAAATTAAATAATCACAGAAAACATCTTGCAACTAACTTACTGGAAGCATTATATTTTCATAAGCTTCTATTAACTTGCAGGATTTTTGGTTATTAAATTTTTTTGTTTGTGTATAAAGAATTTTGCATATAATATAAAAAAGTCATATACATATTCTTCATTTTTAGTTTTTGGACTAGAGGAATAACAAATAATATCTTTCAATTTAAAAATTAGTTTTGTTAATTGTGATATATTCAAATAATTATATAAATCTGACCAAAACTTTTGCATGTAAAACACATGTGGGTTAAAGTTTCCTCACTTTCCTGACAAAAAAGAACAAGTATTATCAATATCAACAAATTTTGACACAAATGTATTGACTGGATATATTTTATGTATAATTTTTAAATGAATTTCCTTTGCTTTGTTTGGGATTCCATATTTATATGGGAGAAGCCAGGCTCTTTTCCAATCAATATCTTGTATTAACGCTGACCAATATGACTTCCCTCTTGGAGCGATTTGATTTTGTTGGAGAATACGAAGAATAAGTTTGTTGTTGCATTTCTTATCATAAATACTAATGCCTTCTAATAATAAAGAGGGTTCTATAGTTCTTTTATTTATAAATAAGATATTAATTTTTGTTAGATGGCTATCACGTGCCTTCAATTAGGCAGTTATGCCTGTTATGACGTAAAAGAAAAATCAACAGTGAGTGCAGGAAATGTCTGAGTTTTGCAAGAGTTTGGATTCATCCAAATTTCCCTTGATGAAACGCCATTCAAAAAGGATGATGAGTCTGTTTGG
>CAIGQQ010015131.1:2196041-2208413 GCA_903798035.1 Danio albolineatus
ACACACACACACACACACACACACACACACACACACACACACACACATATATTTAGATATTTACCAGTCACTTTATTAGGTACACCTATCCAACTGGTCGTTAACGCAAATTCCTAATCAGTCAATCACATGGCAGCAACTCAATGCATTTAGGCGTGTAGACATGGTCGAGACGATCAACTGC
Source organism: Danio albolineatus (assembly GCA_903798035.1). Classification (NCBI taxonomy): domain Eukaryota; kingdom Metazoa; phylum Chordata; class Actinopteri; order Cypriniformes; family Danionidae; genus Danio; species Danio albolineatus. The sequence continues at coordinate 2,196,226 of CAIGQQ010015131.1, forward strand.
AGTTCACAGCGAGCATTAGAATGGGGAAGAAAGGTGATTTAAGTGACTTTGAACGTGACATGGTTGTTGGTGTCAGACGGGCTGCTGTGAGTATTTCAGAAACTGCTGATCTACTGGGATTTTCACGCACAACCATCTCTAGGGTTTACAGGTCCGAAAAAGAGGAAATATCCAGTGAGTGGCAGTTCTGTGGGTGCAGATGCCTTGTTGATGCCAGAGGTCAGAGGAGAATGGCCAGACTGGTTCCAGCTGATAGAAAGGCAACAGTAACTCAAATAAGCACTCGTTACAACTGAGGTCTGCAGAAGAGCATCTCTAAACGCACAACATGGCCAACCTTGAGGTGGATGGGCTACAGCAGCAGAAGACCACACTGGTGTCAGTCAAGAACAGGAAACTGAGGCTACAATTCACACAGGCTCACCAAAATTGGACAATAGAAGATCGGAGAAACGTCGCCTGGTCTGATGAGTCTCCATTTCTGCTGCCACATTCGGATGGTCGGGTCAAAAGGGGTCGCACACTAGATGCGCCGCTCAGTGACGTGCCATGAATTTTAGAATTCCAAATATAGATTTCTATCAGGGTACGTACACGGCAACACAAATTGGTGGCTGTCTGCGGTGCCAAGTTATTACTTGGGACACAGTTCATATTTCTGCCGTGCCACAGAGCGCCATCTGAATTGTTTCATTTTAAATAACATGTGAATGTGCGCTTCTGGTGTGTGATACTTCCAACTGTCATGTGTGCACCGCGTCGCGGTGTCGAGTGGTGCATACGGTGTGCAACCCCTTTTATAATTTGGTGTCAACAACATGAAAGCATGAATCATCTTGAACATGACAATGAGTTCACTGTACTCAAATGGCCTCCATAGTCACCAGAGCTCAATCCAATAGAGCACCTTTGGTGTGTGGTGGAACTGGAGATTCACATCATGGATGTGCAGCCGACAAATCTGCAGCGACTGTGTGATGCTATCATGTCAATATGGAGCAAAATCTCTGAGGAATATTTCCAGTACCTTGTTGAATCTGTGTCAGGATTAAGGCAGTTCTGAAGGCAAAAGAGGGTCCAACCTGGTACTAGTAAGGTGTACCTAATAAAGTGGCTGGTGAGTGTATACAGTATACGTAAAACTGTTTAAACAAACAGCCAACATAATTTTAATTAAGGGTTCAATTAAGGGTTTGTTTAACCTGCTTATTAGTTCTAATTAACCAATTAGATTTAAATGAACCCACCCTGGTTTTGCTGTCCACACTACACACACACCACCATTGCTGCTGCCTTGAAACAATAATGGGAGACGGATTTACTGTAGCGTTTATGAATTCAGACTGGAGCTTCTGGAGATTAGTTGCAAATATGTTCCCTTCCTTTGACAAATGCTGTGAGACCATCATGAAGAAAAACTGCCAGGTTCCTTCAGGAAGATCATCCGTTTACTCCATCACATGTTCAATGGCGGTAAATGGTTTTAAATGCAGAAGCTCCTCGTCTGACGGATGCACCGCCAGGAGGCCGAGAGAGAAGATAGACTAGTTTAATTTGTGCTAAAAGACTGAGGCCAGACTAATAAGAACATTTCTCACAGAGCAAGCTGAGCGTTGTGAAATACACCGTTACGGATAACACTCATCACACAGGAGAACTGTTGAGTTTAAAAACCTGTTCTGAGAAAGATTGGGTTGAAACAATGAGCACCGCTGCTCATTTTATCGAAGCATGTTTGCTAACCGCTAGGTCGTGGCAGCAACAGCAACAGCTATTTCAGTAACTGCAGAGTTGGACACAGTTTCCAAGCAGGGCTTTACTTTCAAATTGACCTATTTGACCAGTCTGTAATGATCAGCGTAGTCTTTGAAGCATGCTTTTCCTCTGCTGTGTGAGCAACAAATGTGTGTGTGATTGAAAACGCTTGAATCAACTGATGGAGGTGGCCGACACTGCTGCCAGTCTCAATGCACACAGGCTGAAGTGGCAAAATTGGAGTTTGTAGTAAACAATGATTCACATTATTTAATCAGAACCTGCACCATGTTGTTCCACTTGTTGACTAGTTGCTGAATCAGTTCGCAAAATTGTGTTGAACATTTCATTGTTGGGCTAGATGCATCTGTCCTCACTTATGGCTTGTTTCCACTGAGTGGTATGGTACAGTACGGTATGCTTTTGTGGTCGTTTCCACTGTCAAAAGGTACCTAAAAGTGAACTGTACCGTACCACTTTTTGGGTACCTTTCGCAAAGGGTACCTAGCAGGAAAAAAGGGTACCAAAAGGCAGAGAGAGCGCGTGCAGCTTAACTCTATTGGTTAACAGAGATCAGTCATTCGCTCATGCAACAAGTCAGGAGAATGAAAACAAAGGAAGCGCCATTTTTAAATACACAGCCGAGACATTACACCGTAATAATATATACATATAATTACGGGTCATGGTCGTCCCAAGCTCAAACAAACCTTGTCGTCGCCTTAATGAACTGCCACAAAGCCAAGAGGAGCAGAATCTACCCTGTAGAAACCGCGAGCGGTTTCGCTTTCTTACTTGCGTTCACTGTGCATCTATTTTTAAAAATAATTTCTTTAGCTGATGATAATAATGTGCGCGTAATTTTTTGAAGAGCTTCTGACATCAGTTCCTTTTAGAAACGGACAAACGTGAGACTGACGGTCGAAAAAACAGGAGCAAATGATTCGTTCAGCAACCTAAAACATAAACAAACTGCAGTTTAACTATTATCATCCCCTTTTGGACTATTATGAACAGGGAATGAAGAAATGACTTTCTAACAGAGGTCATGTGCAGGTGAGGCCTACAGATACAGAGATTTGCACTGACTGGGGGCTATATGTTAGTGTTGTTTTTGAACCCAAATGAGGACCAAATGTATGCTGTGTGTAGTTTTTCTGTAACTGGTAAGATATCGAAGACTGTAAGGGGCTGTGTGTGTTCATATATGTTGCATTTATTTATTTAATATAAATCGCAGACGTTTAAGCAGGCTATTTCGTGCATCATTGATCTGCAGTTATAATCAAATTATGTTCATAGAATTCACTAATTATTACTATTTAAAAATATTTGTCTCCAGTTAACGACTCGCTGATTTAAAGGATCCAATCAGAATGAGTCTACAGTTTATGATTCACAAATTAAAATTGTAGGCAGGGCGAATCTCCGGATTAGCATTTACTGATTCAAATTTCCAGAACTGAGTCTGTGGTCTGAATGATGTGGTACAAATGATCCAGTCAAAACTAGTCACCAATGACCGATTCAGAGCGAGTCTCCATTTAACGATTCACTACAATTGAATTTTACAATTTAAAATATATTGTCTCCAGATTACAATTTACTGATTCAAAAGATCCTGTCAGAGCGAGTTTCCACTGAATGATTCACTGATTCAAAATTGCTATCATATATTGTCTCCAGTTAACAACTGATTTATATGGTATATGATTCAAAAGAGTCTGCAGCAGACAACTAGCTAATTTAAATATCTGATCAAAGGGTGTCACCAGTTAATGATTCACTGATTCAAATGATAGTCAGAGCAAATCTCCAAATAAGCATTTACTAATACAAATGATCCAGTCAAAGTGAGTCTGCGGGCAACAACTCAACGTTACCTAGTTAGTTAAGATCGATTCAGTTATCGATTCAGTAACTCATATCATCCTGTCAGAGCAAGTCAGATTCATTGATTACAATTTAAATTTATTGTCTCCAGTTAACGACTCACTGCATCAAACGATCTATTAAGAATGAGTCTCCAGTTTATGAATCACTGATTAAAATGAAAGTCACAGCGAATCTCCAGATAGGCATTTACTGATTTAAATTTCCAGTTGGAAGTGAGTCTGAGGTCAACTACTCAATGATACATATGCTCCAGTGAGAACTAGTCACGAATGACCGATTCACTGATTCAAATTATCCTGTCAGAGCGAGTCTCCATTTAACAATTAACAATTTATTTTAAATTTCAAATATATTGTCTCTAGTTAATGACTTAATGATTCAAAAGATCCAATCAGACTGAGATTCAATAGATCTTGTCAGAGTTTTCACTGAATGATTCAGTGATTCAAAATTGCTATCATATATTGTCTTCAGTTAACAACTGATTTGTACGGTCCAACTTGAGCAAGTCTCCACTTAATGAATCACTGATTCAAAAGATTCATTCAGAGTGGTCGACGGTACCCAACTTACCAATTCAAAAGATCTATTCAGAGAGAGTCACCAGTTAATGATTCACTGATTCAAACGATAGTCAAAGCGAATCTCCAGATAAGCATTTACTGATTCAATTGATCCAATTGGAGTGAGTCTGCAGTCAACAACTCATACATTTAAATGATCCAGTCAGAACTTGCACCAATGATCGATTCACTGATCCAAAAGTTCCAATCATAGCGAGTCTCTAGTTTGTGATTCACTGATTCAAAAATACTGTCAGAGTGAGACTCCACCTAATGATTCACTTATGATTCAAAAGATCCTATCAGACCAAGCATTGCTTATTCCCCTTTCAACTATAGTCCTCCTAAGCATTCATCCTTCTATCCACAATACGAAGACTGTAAACACCCTATCCGTATTCCTGATGTAAATGTGTTGTTGTTTTTTCATCCATCAAGCTTTCAAAGCAGACCTACGTCACACTCCCGGCAAAAGCAGCATCGTAGCAAGTCTTAGCATAAATGAAATTCTAGACGTTGCAGCATTTCTCAGGTCTGGCACGAGTCCCTTGAGGTTCGCCAGCTGAAATGCTGTGTGGCATAGTGAATATCAACACCACAATGAAATCAATGAAACGTTCAGCACAATATGACAAAACGTCGCATGGGCCTGCTGGTGTAAAACAAGCTGGAAAACTTGTTTCGCGGGCAAAGCTACGATGCGAGGCGTATTATGGATCCAGTCACAGCCTCCATCCGGCTTGAATTATCCCAGGTAGAGCACCGGAGACACAGATCAATGGGTTCAAACCGGTGTAATCCACAGCACACGCTGCGTAACGGCCAGCCGCTCACCTCTCTGGAGAGTGGATGTAGTAAGGACAATAATCACAGGCCACTGGCGGCAAACAGGAGCTCTTGTTTTAGCAATATTGACTAACCTGTGATTGACAGCGGGAACTCTAAGGCCTTGTTTACACCTTGTATTACCGTCCATCTCGGCTGATCCCATCATAAACGGTCAGCTGAGATGGATCAACATTGGCATTTGGAGGTAATGCGTATCAGATGCATCTCCTGTGACTATTTACAACTGGATTTCGAGGGTATCAGGACTGCATGCTTAACTTATAGCTGAATTTTGTACAGTATGTGATCTGCCATTGCATATTGATGTTTAGTGTTGACGGCGTGTTGGTAGGTTTGTCTACAAGAATTGATGGGGGGAAATAATAGACATGCCATATTGGGTTGAATAAAAGTTTTTAAAGGGGACCAATTATGCAAAAATCACTTTTATAAGAAGTTCAAACACAGTTTTGTGTGCAACTGTTATAGTAAAAATGTGTTAGTATTAAAATGTATTAACATCAGCAGAAACATTTTGATTGACATTTTCTCTTTATAATGCTATTCGCGGGTAAATTGACGCGTGAACATTTGCGTTTACTCTCTTCATTCATGCATACAACTCCGTTTCATTCGCGCTTCGAAATCACTTGAGAACAAATGTGGATTCGCGTCATGGGCAGGGCTTCTGTCTAAGGCTTGGTGACTGTAGATTTATTGCTAAATGGCTAACAGGGGTTTTATAGAGAGAGTTTATGTTTATGTGTTTATAGAGAGAGTTTATGAGTTTATGTGCTTTATGAAGGCTGAAAAAAAGCGTTGATTCATTTGGAGCTGTATTTAAGTCCTCTAGATCAGTGATTCTCAACTGGTGGGTCGCGACCTAAAAGTGGGTCGCAGGAACATTTTTAGTGGGTCGCAGAGTGCGTGGTCAAAAAAAATAAAATAATAATAATAATTTATTTTGCTTATACCGGACTTTTATTTTGAAATGCGCGCGCGACAACAGTTCAGTTTAGTTCGGTAACTTAACATTTCTCTACCTTAACCGCTGTTTACAGTATTTATCGTTTTTACTTTGTAATATTTCTATAATTTGATACATTTTGTTAAATGCAACAATAAAATGTTGGGTCGCGGCTTGATGACCATGTAAAATGTGGGTCCCGTAGCCAAACCAGTTGAGAACCACTGCTCTAGATTCTTTCAGAGGTGCACCCAGCACTATGAGTTCATAAGATCCTCCAGAAACTTAATTTGGATGATGAAAGCTTTCAGCGGTGCTTCCTACTGAGCCAAGCCCAGTTTGATGAACTGTTGTCAGTGTCCGCAGGAGGATTTTCCCCCAGGACACCAACAACAGGCGCTACATCATAATCACACCCCCACAAGAGCAAGCTCCTGATTGGTTAATGCGGCGCGAATGTCCGCTGAAGTTGAGATTTTCGAACTGGAGCGATTTGCAAAACGCTCAATTCGCGGCACGCCATTCTCGCAATTCGTGTCATTCGTGCGTATCGCGCCGCAGGATGCCTATTCGCACCTTTGCATTGACTAAACATGTAAATCACTCGCGCTTGACGCATCTTCCGCGTCTGGTGTGAACACAGAGGGGGAAAGCCCCACCCACTAGCAACCATCTCTCCCTCATTAGTATAGGACGTTAGTCTTGTTTTTTAATCTGCCACTATGCTGACACACAGGTATTTGTAGCTCCGCCCTCTTTTGAATTTAAAGTGAAATGGCACAACTAGGATCAAAGCCTAAAAGGGTCAGTTTCAAAGAGTCATAAAACATTATTTGTGGAGTATATTGAGCCGAACACACTTACACACACACTCTGGGGCAGGGGTGCCCAAACTTTTTCTTATAAAAGGGCCAAAAACCAAACTTGATTGAGGCTAATGGGCTGAAGGTAATTATAGCTGCCATGAGTATTATCCAAATTTAATTAATAACATTTAAAAATAACTAGAAAACATTGATTTATATGAACACAGTCAAAGTTTTTTTGTTTACATTTTATAATAAATCTATTACAGTAAAAACAAAAACAATCCCATCCATTACAGAATAGAGTTATACTAGTTTTTGCCTTGATTTGCTTGCTGATGTCTCTGGTCTAGGGGCATCAGAGACTTAATTTTACATCTTGTAAAATAAATCACTTTTCATTCATTCATTCATTTTCTTTTCGGCTTAGTCCCTTTACCAATCCGGGGTCGCCACAGCGGAAACAACCGCCAACTTATCCAGCATTTGTTTTACGCAGCGGATGCCCTTCCAGCCACAACCCATCTCTGGGAAACACATCCACACATTGTCATTCACACACATACACTACGGACAATTTAGCTTACCCAATTCACCTGTACCGCATGTCTTTGGACTGTGGGGGAAACCGGAGCACCCGGAGGAAACCCACGCAACCACGGGGAGAACATGCAAACTCCACACAGAAATGCCAACTGGCCCAGCCGGGGATCGAACCAGCGACCTTCTTGCTGTGAGGCGAACGTGCTAACCACTCGGCCACCGTGGCGCCTAAATCACTTTTTTATTATTTTATTTTTATGTCCCTTTTAAAGCACCCAAAATAATAAAAGTTAAATAGTTTTAATCACTTTAAACCTTGCAATTTTAGAGTGCTTTCACATCTATGGTTCAGTTCATTTGGTCCGGATCAAGGGCAACAAATGATACATTGTAGCATTTTTCTTCAATTTTGGGTCCTTTTCACACCACACTGATTGCTTTGGTCTGAACCAGCTGAAAAGAACCACAATGCAGTCATCTGACAAAATCCACATCACTCATTGGCCAGATGTTATTGAATGTATCTCCTAAACTGCTTTTGGATTGGCCGGAATTAACATGCGGGTAAATGCCAATGGAACTCCTGCAAGAAAACAAACCGGCAGACACAGAATGTCGCTTCCCTGGCTGATTGTATCCCTGCTCATAGTATACTATATAGTTTGTAAACATCACTTTAGATGAACCGTATTTGGAAAATGAAGTGCCGCTGCGACTGGAAAACAATGTTGAGAAAAAAAATGGAAAAAAATGAAAACAAAGTCTCTTTATTGGATTTACAAAGATTGCCTGACCCAAACCTTGCACAGCCCCTGATCTTCACAACCGAGCACAGGACAAATCATGTGTGCTCATAACTGTGTGCAGCATCCCATTGGAAATCAATGGGGAGCACTTAAACCTGACTGTTTCACTCAAGTGGACAAGAAACAGACCTTCTCTTCCTTCACTCAATCTCACACAGATGGCCTGCCAGAATATCTGTACTTATCGTGATCATATCAATGACGATGATAATTCATATGGATGAGATACAAGAAAAAAAAAGTGTCTTCATTAATTTTTTAAACCAAACATAAGCTGTAACACACATAATAGATTTATATGTATATTGTTACATTCAGTCATACTGTAAAACACAGATTTCATTCAGTTCACGGTATTTGATTTGTGGCTAAACTGGCAAGTCGGTGCTCGTTCACGTGAGTAACAATCCCACAGAGTAATCGCCAATGAGTCGCCGACACCCATCAGATACTTTGGCATGCTAAATATCTGGAGTTGTCTGCGATTCAAATCATGCCATGTGCAATGTGTTCTGAAAATAAAATCGGTGACAACCTACAGTCAATGAGAGAGCAGCATCCACTAGTATGGGTCTCTGCAGGCCAGCGGGAGGTTGGGGAAAAAGTTAAGGGCTTTCTTTTGGTTTATTTGGACCCAAGAAATTGAGGAAAAACCTGTGTTGTCTGAGCAATACCACAATCACAACAACCACATACTACGTGACCTTGCATTGTTTTTTTATTTCACTTCTCTTGTGTGTTTGGTTGTGAGACGTAGTTTGCGGACCGAGACAAAGTTGTTGGCGATTCTTACTATTGTAAAGTCATGCAGTGTGAAAACCCCTGTCACCGATCCAACCTTCAGTGTGAATACAGCAGAGACAGAACACTACTCTAGATAGTCATACAGTGTGAAAACATCTGTGATATGACGAAATCCTGTCTGAACTTGGCACTAGTAGTAAGTAGAAAACGGTCAAACTATTTGCTCAACAAAAAGTGTGTTTATGACTTTATCGACTTTTGATGTTGAAATGCGACAGTTGAACAAAGTGACCTTTATTGACATTTTAGTAATTGGAAATAATATAAATGTATAAGAAATAATATATAGAAAAGTCTGTAAATAACAGAAAATGTACTGGCAGTTTATTACAAAGTTTTTGTGTCGTAATTTACAACATCAACCCAGACAATTTAGCACTGCAAACTATTAATGTTAATAAAAGTGACTTTTTCAAACTTTTCAAGGTTAAAAGTTGTTGGACAAAAGATTGAGATCTCATAATGCAATTCAAAACCTTAAATAAATAGGGGAAAAATACAATAAAAAAATGAATCACAAAATACGGGAAGCTGTTAATTTACAAATATATTTTACAGTGTACAAGATAAGGCTGGGCAATTCATCGAAAAATAATCGCCATTCAGAACCTATAATCAAATCAAATTCTCAAAGTCAGTTTTTTCAATTACTTTCCCAACTGCATGTGGAGTCATGTGACCCCGCTCTGATTTATACTTGTAGTCCAGCGCAGCCTTCGCATATTTGCATACTCGCGCTCCTCTCAAAAGAATGCAACTACACATTGCATATTCGCATTACATTGACGATGATTGGAAGCTGCGCCCAAAAAGACTTGAAATGGCATATTTTCTATCACAATAAAATTATTTACATTCAAATATTTGTTTACAGAAGATTCAGGAAATTTACTGTTCAAAATGTTATTTGGCATGCTAAATATCTAGAGCTGTCTGAGATTCCAATCGTGCCATGTGAAATGTGTTCTGAAAATATATTAAAATCAAATCAAATTTTTCCAAATCAATTTTTTCAATTACTTTCCCAACTGCATGAGGAGTCATGTGACCCCGCTCTGATTTATACATGTGGTCCAGTGCAGCCTTCGCATAGTTGCATACTAGCGCACCTCTCAAAAAGAATGCAACTACACATTGAAAATGGCCTTGAAATGGCATATTTTCGATCACAATGAAATTATTTACATTAAAATATTTGTTTACAGAAGATTCAGGAAATGCACCGTTCAAAATGTCATTTACAGGAAATAAGTTTTATTTTATTTTATTTAGAAGAGATGCTGCTTATTTTCTACTTTTAATATGAAAAACATCATTCATTATTAAAATAATTAATTTTGTTTCCAAAAATTGCAGGTTATTTAGTTTCACTTAAAGAAAGAGTGACTGTTTGTTTTAGGCAATGTGTGTTTTAATTTCAGTTGTTGAACGTTGACGTAAATAATCACAGATAGCAGATTGTGTGGGTTTCCTTTAATTAGTTTAAAGTCAAGTAATGCACTCTTCATTCAGAAATCCTGTCAGTGAACTATAAGGAAAAAATAAAATTAATAAATAATCGTTCAGAAATTGTAATCAAGTTAAAATGTTCAATTAATTGAGATTTTGCTGTTAGGCCAAAAGCCCTAATACAAGATATCCCCCATCCCTCCTCATAACACCCCTCGACCAACATTTAGTGTCTGGCCTTCAGGTCCAGCTCGCTGCCAGCTGGTGGGCTCTGACTGATGCAGGCTGAGTAATCATTGGCGCTGCGATGCATTGTGGGATCAGTCAGTCACTAACAGGAGCGAGTGGGTGCTGGGTTGATGCAGTGCAGACGCAGCAGGATCTGCAATAGCGACGACTTCCATGCGAGCTCCACTACCCATCTGAGCACTGCATGATGGGAGATTCCTGCATCAGACTGATGCTCCTGCTGTCTCCAAAACACCCTGCTGGAAAACTGCTTCTAAACGCTTTGGCAAACAATCGCTGTGCTTATAGCTTACATCTAACAACTGCACAATAGCTTCTTTACTTTAACAAATCTCTTTATATAAACAAAGCAAGGTTTAAGTCTGTGCCCTTTCCATTTAAAGGGACAGTTCACCTAAAGATGAATCTGACATCATCGCAAACCTTTAAGAGTTTCTTTCTTCTGTTGGACACAAAAAAAGTTATTTTGAAAAATGTTGGAAACCTGTAACCATTCAATTCCACAGTATTTGTTTTTCCTACTTTGGAACTCAATGGTTAAAGATTTTCAGTTTTCTACAAAACAGCTTCTTGAGTGTTCAACAGAATAAAGAAACTTATAAAGGTTTGAGTGTGAGTAAACAGTGAGAAAATCTACATTTTTTGGTGATCTTCGCCTTTAAAATTACCCAGCGGCCACTTTGACATCAAAACTACATCAAAAACAAGTCATAATGCAAATCGTTTTGATGTAAATCGACTACCCTGATGTCAAACTTTCAAAATAAAAGTGAATAAATCACTATGAATAAATGTATATATATATATATATATATATATATATATATATATATTTTTTTTTTGTAGATATATTAATTCATTAATTTTCTTGTCGGCTTAGTCCCTTTATTAATCTGCAATGGCAAAGATAAAAGACATTAGTTATTACTAGAAATTAGTTATAAATCTATGATGTTTAGAAATTTGCTGAAAAAAAAACTCTGTTAAAACACAAATTGGGGGAAAATATAAAAGAATAAAAATTTAACAGAAGGGCTTATGATTCTGACCTCAACTTTGACTTAGTCCCTTATTTATCAGGGGCTGCCACAGTGAAATGAACCGCCAAAAACTATATATTCATTAATTTTCTTTTTGGCTTAGTCCCTTTATTAATCTGGGGTCGCCACAGCGAAATGAACCGTCAACTTATCCATCATATGTTTTACGCTCTTCCAGCTGCAACCCATCTCTGGGAAACATCCACAGACACTCATTCACTACGGACAATTTAGCTTACATAATTCACCTATACCACATGTCTTTGGACTTGTGGGGGAAACCGGAGCACCCATAGGAAACCCACGCAACCACAGGGCCGCAACCGCCGACTATACCAGCATATTTTTAATCCAGCAGATGCCTTTCCAGCCACAACCCAGTACTTAGAAACACCCATACACACTCACATTTACACACACACACACACACGCACGCACACACACACACACACACACACACACACACACACACACACACACAC
>CAIGQQ010015131.1:2208423-2224595 GCA_903798035.1 Danio albolineatus
CACACACACACACACACACACACACACACACACACACACACACACACACGCACGCACGCACGCACGAACGCACGCACACACACACTTTGGTCAATTTAGTTTATTTAATTCATCTATAGCTCATGTGCAGGGCCAGACGGAATCTGCAGACATTTTTTGACATTTCTGAGGAGTATTTTGTAAAAAATCTGCGGATTTATGCAGAATAATTTTAGGCGTATCATAACTAAAACCTCAATATATGAAATAAATGTAACACCTTTTTAACTTGTATTTAATGTTTACAATATGAATCCAATTACATCCACTTTATTTGGTAGACAAAGCAAGTCTATCATATAAATTATTTACTAAAAGACAGAAAACATGACTTTACAAACTGTATTAAATAAATCATATGAATATTTTCATATTAGACAATATTATTACTGAAATGAATTTAAAAACTGAATAAATATAAACTTACACACATTTACACCAGTAAATAAACAGAATCAATGATGGGCTAAAAATCTGTGGAAATCTGCGGACAGTGCTAACCAATGAGTGCCATGCCTCCCCCCGTTCCAACAGTTTGGAGTTATTTATTTAAACACTATAAAGACTTGAAGTGAAGAGCGAATATGAAAGTTAAAAGAAAGTATTAATGCAGACACTGCAGAAGACAGAATTTGTCCTCAGGGAGGAGAGAAAATGAACCGCTCTGAAGAGGACAGAAAATATTGCCAGCGCAACGACTGCAGTTGTAGACTGAAGCCTTAAGCTGACAAATGACATGACAGATCAGCCGTACAATACAATGTGAAAAAGAACACAGTGTATAAAAAACGTTGACGCAGTGAAATAATTGCGCACATATATCATTAAATAAATAAATAATAAGACAGATAAACAATTAATGCCAAAAAGAACAGAAATGATTATAGATTAATGCAGGTCCTTCTTTTAATACTGTATTTCTATTGAACTCACTTTGAGAAATGTAGATTTATTTTAATTTTTAATCTTTTATTCAAGTGTGATGAGAAAGTATTCACTGGTGGTCAAATATCCATTTGTTAAAAATGTTAAATAATTCTTAAAGTCTATTATTCTCACCACAGCTGCATTGATTTGTTGAAAAATACAATAAACCATTTATATTGTGATTTATTTGAACAAAATAATGCAATTCTGAATGAATATATGTATATTCATTTTTTTTTATTACTTTATTTTAAGCTTTTTATATTTATATATACACACACAGAACAAGAACAAACATTGGCTCATGTTTTAGACATACAAAAGACAATGGAAAAAAAAAACAGACAAAAAGGAGAATAGAAAAAAGAGAAATACATCATAGTCACAAAACATACAATCAAAACTAAAGAAGGTATACAACCTAAACCTCAGAGGGGTCACTGGATTGCTCCCGAGATGTAGACTTGTCAAATAAATCAAGAAATTGACCCCAAGTAGCCAGGAATTTTTTTGTGGAGCTAGTCCGTAAGAATCTCAGTCTTTCCATCTGAATAACCGATATCATGTCAGAAATCCAGTTCTGGAATGAAGGGGGCGAAGGTGATTTCCAATTGTTAAGCACAAGTCTTTTAGCCACCACCATGCCTTGCATTAATATATTCATTTTTTTGATACAAATTACAATATATGTATAAATTTTAATACAAGAATTGTGCTGTGACGTAAAATATAAAATTGTATATGGAAAGCATCGTCAAATGTACCGAGATATGGAATTGAACCGAATCAATGGCATGATAATCGTAACCGAACCGAACCGTGAGACCAGTGTAGGTTCACACCTCTTATATATATATAAATTTTAAGTATGAATATTAAACTTTTGCTAACTTTGACACACACCTTTCTCTCAACTTCTGCAAATATATTGTCAAAACCACTGACAGTGAGAGCTTTTATGATTGGATAGTTTTCTGATCTGAAGAAACAAATGTGTGGGCTGCCACACTGAATTTATTAATTATTTATTTGTTTTTTGCTGATACATATAAAGTCTAGTGCTGTCACTCAGACAGGTATGACTCATATTTCAGTGATATCTGTCAAGTGATAGCAACATAATGCGTTCACTATTCAAACTAAAATTTAATGAAATCTGAGTTCTCAATTGTAAAATATGCTCCACAACGGCTTGAACACTAATGATACACTAATGAAAAACACTAACAAATACAGCAAAACTACAGGCAGAAACAAAGAGAAGACAACCTCAACTGTCCTTGAGAAATTATGTTGGTTTTAAGAAAGAGATCGAAGGAGAGTTTTTCAACTCTGTTTCCAGATGATATCAGCAGTGTGTTGTGGGCAAAGAATGACACAACAGGTCGACAAAAAGCAGAAACAAAACACTAACAAGCTGTCTGGATCTCCATCTACAATCAAAACTGCATGTCATCAACATGAAAACAAGAACCATGTAACAAAACAAAACAGCACTGATCGCTAGAAGAAATCTTTGATGCAACTTTCAGAGTATTTTCATCTAAATAAAACTGTTCTGTAAAGATAAGTAACTGATTTCTCTGACAATTAAAAAAAAATGACGTCACATAAAAAAAAGACATTGATACAAGTGAAATGGCTTCTAAAACAAAAATAAATGTTGGACGAGTCTTGAGTCAGCCTGTCGTGAACTTATTGGATGGACGGAAGGTTGTGGTTTGCTATTAGTGGATCCAAATATTGAACAACATATTGATCCTGCCTCTGAAAAATATCTGCTCTGGAACAAATAATAGATTAATGAGACTAAAGATGGTTTAGATATACTCAAAATAATTATGTTGCATGTTTAACCCCTATAAAGACAAGCAACAGAGACAGCGGTAGAATCCAGAACATGTGTCTCCGATAGGACTGTTCAAGGCTGGTTATTCTGTCATTTATTTGCTATTAATTTGACCTTAATGTTTTCTTCCAATTTTGCAATAATATTTACCAAAAATACCAAAAACATTACCAAGACATTTCCTGTAAAAACATTTCAAAATTCCATATAAAATGCTGCTTCAACATGCTCCTACATTTTTTGAAAGCACATTTCCTCCAAAGAATAAACATTAAAAAAAAGATATTTATGACTGTTTCCTCATAATCTAAGGATATTATAATATCTTGCAGTTCTTCAGATATTTATATATATTGCACTATTATTTTTTTCACAAAACTATAGCTTTATTTTTGTTCTGAGTTTACATATTATAGTTTGCCTTTACATTCTGCAGTTCTGACATTTACTTTAGTTTGCCAATACCTCGCAATTCTTAGTTTCAGTTATTTTCCTTAAAATTCGACTGATTTAATGTAATTTTAAAAGTTTATACCTCAAAGAATACATAATTGAATCACAAGTGGTCAATTTTGATTTTCCTTTTCAGAATTGTCCATGTATTTGCGTGTTTTTTTTTCTTAAACAGAACATCTGATGAGCTTTTCAGTCATAGTTTTGTGAAGTCTATGTTTGTACCATGACTTTTTTTAAAATCTGAATTAGATTTAATTATATCAGAAAAATATCTATTGCCTGTTTATTTTAGTATGATCGATAATTACATAAATAAATTATAAGGAAAAATAACCAAAGAAGAAAATAAAGTGCGTTTCTCTAGAGAAGCAATTTATATTGAATGCTGAATGTAAAGATTCTTGGTTCCACATTTGTGTTGAGACAGCATGAAGAAATTAAGTAAACATATTAGTTTTTACAAACTTAAGTGGGTTGAACAAAGATTAAGTTGTCACAAAAAAACTTCAAGGATTGTGTTGTTTCAGGTCATTTTAAATGAGTTTGAACAAACATCATTTTTTGAGTGAACATCTTTGCAAATTTTTCCAATATCATGCAGTCCTAGTTTTCTTATTAGAATTATTTTGAGCTTTCATATCAACTAGGGATAGAGCAATACTGTTTGGCAAGACCTCTAGAGTTCAATACACATATGGATATTGCCTTTTTTGTCTTGCTTAAAACTGATAAGATTATATGCAGTGTTATATTTATTTAGATTTTTCAGTTTATGTAACTGAGCTAAATTTATTTTAGCGTTGTTTAAAGCATGACAGTAAAACACAAACACTCTTATGAATGTGTTAAAACATGCTTGTTTGTTGTAAAAATTCGTAATTATGAAAAAAAAAAAATACTAATTTGTGTATCTCCTTAGTTCCGTGTGCAGCCACGCTGCCATTGTAGATGGTGTATTCTGGGAAACTTTTGTACCCCTTCGTTTTGAGTGTGGTCCTGAAAAAAAATCTCCATTTCAAGGGTTATCTAGCCCTTCCCTTTAGCCCTACACCTTCAAGCTAAAGAGAATTGAGACAAGGGGTAAGGGTAAAGGCTAAGGGGTAGAATTTGGGATTGGGCCTATATTGTTACACCCCTAATTCATTCATTGATTTTCCTTTGGCTCAGTCTCTGATTTATCAGAGGTCGCCACAGCGAAATGAACCACCAATCATTCCAGCATATGTTTTACGCAGCAGATGCCCTTCCAGCCACAACCCAGTACTGGGAAACACCCATAAACACTTTCACACACACTCATACACTACAGCCAATTTAGTTTACCCAATTCCCCTAAAGCGCATGTGTTTGGACTGTGGGGGAAACCGGAGCACCCGCTGGAAACCCACACTAACACGGGGAGAACATGCAAACTCGGAAATGGCAACTGGACTTGCAGGGACTCGAACCAGCGACCTTCTTGCTGTGAGGCTGCACCCCTAATATTAACTTGTATTTACATCTTATATCTGATATTTTTCAGAATTGTGAGTAATTCTTGTAGGTTTGACACAAGTATTCTGTAGATTGTATCTTACGATTTTAAATCATAAACTTTCAATTATGAGTTAATAAATACATTAAATATTCCTTGAGCGGCATTTTCAGCTGTCCCTCCTCCCTCTGTTAATTGGACTCCGAATTGAGACATCAACTCCAACAGCTGACATGATTTCACAGTCTGTTGCCTTGACCTACCGCTTACTGGTGACCTTTCCACTCAAAGCTATATCCCATCTGCAACCGGGACACGTCTATGACCTTCTCCAGATAACGCAGGGGATCGGACACCCTTTATATCCAAGCTCATCTTCAACCCTCAACCCCGCTGAGCACCACATCTCTCCACAATCATGTGTTATGAGCACAACATCGATCTCTGCAGGTCAAAGACTGAGCCGTTCCTCATGCATCAGAGGCAGAAAAACCAAGAGAAACATGTTCCTCAGAGGAGAGAGAGACGGACGGCAGCTTGTGTTTCTCATAAAGCTGATGCTGACGGGTTTGATTTGTTATCTTTGGCGAATTGGCTTTGGAAATATCGTAATTCGAGTTGCCATAGGCCGGTTTAAGATTCTGACAGTATGAAAACCTTAATATTTCAAGAAACAGTTGAAATATTTTGGAACAGTAAACATGTCAGGCTAAATAATTCAAATAAATGATTGACTTCTGCAGTAGTTTCATGACTTCATGCTTAAATTCAAGCGCAATCCTTGGCTGGAATATGTAGTAGAGTACTGAATAAACACAGACCGCAATGACTGAAAGCATGGATGAAAACTCAGCATGTTTGAATCAATATTTCACTTAAGACTGACATTTCAGTTAGGGCTGCACAGTATTTCACAAAAGTATTGTTATCACGATAATATACAGTACATGTGTGATAAATTACATTTATTTTTATGCATTGGTTGTTTATCCAACTGACCAATCAGATGAGGACCATACTATCTTTTGCCCGCCTCCCCAGTAGTTGATGTTCTACTATTGGCTGGAGCGGCCCAAAGGTGAACGCAGAGCTAAAAATAAACCCTAACGGCAGGAGTCAACAGCCAATCAGAGTCAAAATATCTGCTGAGGTTTCCAATCATTCATTGTGTTTTAAATGTTTGCACCTTGACAATTTTTTTAGTGCGAATTACAATTAATTAGATGTTATGAATATATTTTACCTGTTTATCTTAAATAAATAATTCAAAAACATAACAAATAAAAAATTGGATTTTTAAGGAAAATGTTATATTGTAAAAAAACATTGGGTCCCACTTTATATTAAGTGTCGCTTATACCTGTGAACTTACATGGTAATTATATATTTGAACTTTATATTGAGTGGACAGTTCCTGTGGATTTACCATGTAAGTACACTGGTATCACAAGGTGAAACCTTCTAATGCAGCATTAGTTCTGCCATACTGTGTTCACAAGTACATGATCTGCAAACAGGTGTGGAAGTGGGAAAACATCTGCTAGTACATATTGTTGGTACACAATGCACTTACATAACTCGTTACAGATGTGTACTTTCCTAGTGTTGTTACCAATGTCATGTTACACATTTGTACTTACACATACTATTCAGTGGGTTGTTACAAGAGTGTAGTTACACCAGTATTACACAAGTAAATACTATGTACCAGTGTGTGCATACACTGTAGTTACATACTACTTACACATCTAATTACCATGTAAGTTGACAGGTATAAGAGACATAATATAAAGTGGGTCACAATACTCAACGACAACATTGTATTTTTTTCTAATAAATTTATTAACTAGCATAGAGCACCATCTGCAGTTGAAAACTAGCCTAGAGCACCATCTTCTGTTAAAGACTTGACTAGAGCACCTTCTGTGGTTAAAAACTAGCACAAGGCAACATCTTCTGTAAAAAAAAACTACCTTAGGACACCTTCTAGGGCACCACCTAGGCCATCTACAGCTAAAAAGAGTATTCTGCTGTTAAAACTAGCATAGAGTACAATTTGCTGTTAAAAAGTAGCCTAGAGCACCATCTTCTGTATATAAAAAAAAACTAGCCAAGAGCGACATCTGCAGTTAAAACCTAGCCAAGAGGACATCTGCTATTAAAAACTAGCCTAGAGTGACATCTGCAGTTAAACACTAGCCTTGAGCGACATCTGCTGTTAAAAACTAGACAAGAGCAACATCTGCAGTTAAAAACTAGCCTTGAGCGACATCTGCTGTTAAAAACTAGCCTAGAGCGACATCTGCCGTTAAACACTAGCCTAGAGCGACATCTGCGGTTAAACACTAGCCTAGAGCGACATCTGCTGTTAAAAACTAGCCTAGAGCGGCATCTGCGGTTAAACACTAGCCTAGAGCGACATCTGCAGTTGAACACTAGCCTAGAGCGACATCTGCAGTTAAAAACTAGCCTAGAGCGACATTTGCAGTTAAAAACTAGCCTAAAGCAACATTTACAGTTAAAAACTAGCCTAAAGTGACATATGCTGTTAAAAATTAGCCTAGAGCTGAGCGCCATCTGCAGTTGAAAACTAGCCAAGCTCCATTTGCAATTAAAAACTAGCCTAAAGCGCAGTCTGCTGTTGAAAACTAGCCTAGAGCATCATCTGCAGTAAAAAACACTAGCTTAGAGCACCGTCTGTTGTTACAAACTAGCATAGAGCTTCATCTGCTAGTAAAACTAGTCTAGAGCGCCATCTGTTGTTTAAAAACTATCCTAGAGCAACATCTGCTGTTAAAAACTAGCCTAGATTGCCATCTGCTGTTAAAAACTAGACTAGAGCTCTATCTGCAGTTAAAAACTAGTCTAGAGCGACATCTGCAGTTAAAAACTAGCCTAGAGCGACATCTGCTGTTAAAAACTAGCCTAGAGCAACATCTGCTATTAAAAACTAGCCTAGAGCACCGTCTGCTGTTAAACAGTAGCCTAGAGCGCCGTCTGCTTTTAAAAACTAGACTAGAGCGCTGTCTGCTGTTAAACACTAGCCTAGAGCACCATCTGCTGTTAAATACTAGCCTAGAGCACTATCTGTTGTTAAAGAAAGCTGTCAGCTGTTGAAAACTAGCCTAGAGCGCCTGTTAAAATCTGGCCTATAGCACCATCTGCAGCTAAAAAGAGCTGTCTACTGTTGAAAATCAGCCTAGAGCACCGTCTGCTGTAAAAAAAGCCCTGTCTGCTGTTACAAACTAGCATAGAGCGCCGCCTGCTGTTAATAACTAGCCTAGAGTGCCATCTGCTGTAAAATACTTGCCTAGAGCGCTAACTGTTGTAAAAGAAAGCTATGTTTGCTGTTGAAATCTAGACTAGAGCACCACCTGCTGTTAAAACCTAGCCTAAAGCACCATCTGCAGCTAAAAAGAGCTGTCTGCGGTTGGAAATTAGCCTAGAGCGCCGTCTGCAGTAAAAAAAAAGCTCTGTCTGCTGTTACAAACTAGCATAGAGCTGCGTCTACTGTTAAAAACTAGCCTAGAGTGCCATCTGCTGTTAAAAACTAGCCTAGAGCGCCACCTGCTGTTAAAAACTAGCCTAGAGCTCCATCTGCTGTTAAAAAGAGCTCAGTCTCCTGTTACAAATTAGCCTAGAGCGCCATCTAGTGTAAAAACTAAGCTGAGAATTGATCTAACAGCGAATAATGACACACTTTGAAAATCTCAGAACTTTAGAAAGATCGATTTCTCAAATGATTTTCCACCACAGCTCTACATAATAATCTCACAGTCCAAACATGTCATCTCAGTTTCTCTAATATTCTCCATAAAGCATTTCATGAGCCAAATCAACATATTCCAGATCCTTTTTAAGGCATAACATCTGATTCTACAGCCCATCGAGGACACAGACTGGACATCGACTCGTATAAAAGTATTGAAACGCACCAGCAGTCATCAGTGTGTTAATTCAGCAAAGCTTTACAGCTCACTTTACAACAATATCCGCATGTTCAACCCTAATTCAAAATACAGGAATTTTACTGAAGGATGACAGTCATAACATAACCTCTCATAACATATCCGACAGTGACTCAAAGATTTTAACACCTCGCATTGACATTCATTGGAGATGTGACTTACTTCACACTTTAATTTTAGCACAGCGCTCTTCAAACATCCACTCTTCACAGCATATGATTCCCTGAACCAGCGTTTCACAGGCAACGTGGACTTTACTGGAAGATCTAGACATTTTGTTCTCAATATTATCCTGCTTTCAGATCTGCAGCCAAACGCTCGGCTTGATGGCTTACTTATGAAATGCGCAGAAAGAAGATATTTTGGAGAATGCTGGTTGATGGCACCCATTGACTTGTACATATTTTTTCCTACTATGGAAGTCGATGGGTGCCAGCAAACACAAGAGCATTTTTCTAAATATTTTCTTTTGCGTTCAACAGTAGACAGACACTTGGTTAAGGTTTAAAACCACATGAGAAAGAGTAAGTGGTGAAGGTAATCTTCATTTTTAGGGGAACTATCCCTTTAATCTGTATAACTGCGGCTCAGGTTTTGCAGATTCTGTCAATGACCACATTTAAATAGCTGGCAATAGCAGCGCCCCGTGTTGCCAGTTTGGGCATCATGCCACCAAATTCACTGACTTTCCTACTGCTTCTGTGACTTTTCTTAATGTTTTGCAACAAGGAGCTATTTTTCGGAAATAAATCTGCCAATTTTGAGGGTCTGTGCATGTGCATGTGTGTGTGTTTGTGTGTGTGTGTGTGTGATTACGCAAACAAATAAGGCAGACATTCTGTCATTAGCACTGTTTTCCCAGTTCTCTCATTATCCTACAGTATTGCTGGAATCGAAGCTCAGCCACTGTGTTTAAAGGGGAAATGAAGCACTCAGTCAAGTTTACCCTCTTTTGTAGACCAATTTCCACTTTAATGAAAAATATATAACAAACATGATAAAACATAACCATTTCGAAGAAAAGAGGGTGTTTTATCATACATTTTGCTGCAAGGGTGCCGCCATCTTGGAACGCCGCAGCGTGTGACGTCACGGGGTTGGTTCCGTTAAATAGATAGACAGGTACAGTAGCAAAAAACCACTAAATGATGGAGACTACAAGTTGAATACCACAAGGCATATAAAAAGACAAAAGGGAGGGCACTGCTGTATTGCTCCTGGATGTAAAAATGATTTTTACAATGTCAAAGCTAAGGGTAAACTAATTCATTTTCATAAACTGCCGCTAAAACGCATATCTTTACAATTTACCCCTAAAAAACTATTTAAAAAATGTAAATAAAAAAAATCTTACAGATACTTTAGGAACGGTATAACAGAAAATTTTGGCGGTATGAAAACCTTGACTTTTCCAAACCGCGGTATACCTTGAAAACGGTTATCATCTCATGCCTATGCTGCACACCTCTTAATTCTGCCCTAAGGGAGTTATTAACGAACAGCAGGGGTCTTTGTGTGTGTTTTTGTGTGTGTGTAGGTGTGTTATATTTTAAAATGCCTAAATCGTATGTCAGTATGTTGCAGTAACCTTCTTATTTAAATTACAGTAATGTGTATTTACATTATTATTATCATCATCATAATATTAGGGGTAGTGTTGCTCTTATTATTATTACTGCAAATAACATGTAAAACACCAGCATACAACAAAAACACTAAACTGATTAATGTAGTACTTTAATTTATTTTAGGTCACATGAGTTTGTAAGACTACACAAGTAGATAAGATTTATTCTACATAAGAATAAATCATAAAAATAAAGAAGATATTGTGTACACCAGAACAATGAACCAAAACTACACACACACACACACACACAGTGACTGAGCACGATGTAATAAACACAACCCGCAGATGTAAACTGTTTGCAGATGAGCCACATTAACTAATTAATCACACACAACAAAATGGTGTAATAAGCAACATCCAAAATAAAAATATATACTAGAAATCAACACTTCATAGAAGGTCAATCTTAATAAATTCAAGTTATAGAGTCAGGAACATATTATACCATAATAATGACCAGTGTAGACATCATTTAGTGCACATTTGTGCTCATTTGTGACAAGCTCCAAGTTAGCTAGCTTGAAATTTATATTTAAACTCATATTTTAATACCTAAAACGACGAGCGATTCAAATCACAAGCGCCACATAATCACATCAAGATTAAAACTCATTCCTTAATAGCCAAACACAGAATAAATGTGTGCAAATGTTTGAAACTACTGAACAGGCATTCACTCACCTCTGTCAGGACTCGCGTGCTGTTTTTGAGGCGACCGCTGATCTGCCTGATCAAAACAATCAAAACATCTCATAGCGAATTTGGATTAAGATACATCATGTGTACTTTTTTAATTATAGCTGTTGCTTAGATGACACACGTTATTAATTAACCTCGAAAATCAGCCTGTCTTGTATATTTAATAACTAAAGAGCGAGCGTATGTGTTCACGCGCGCCTCTTGTAGCTGTTTTGGGTCCTTGTGCTGAACTGACAACTTTGTTTCCAACATGGCGGCGTCCAGCAGACAGCATGTACTGTTAATCTACAGGCTGCTTCTGAAGGAGAGCAAGAAATTCCCATCTTATAATTACAGGTAAATGTAAACGTGTGTAAAATATAGATGTGCGCGCGCTCGTGTCATTCACGTCAGTCTCCGTGAAGTACTGTCAGGTGTTTTCCGTCTCAGGTTCTGATGCTGCTGTCGGCTGTGATACACATTGAGTCAGTTTTTAAACATAAGGGATATTAAAATAGATTTTGAACGCGTTTTCCCTCTGTTATTCGGGGTCTGAATATAAGACATGATTCCTTTATTATTATTTGGACCAGTTGTCATTTTCTCCGCATAAATGATATTAATGGCAGTGTTTTTGTTGTGAGGTTTGGAAGAAATTGAACAATACTTTATAAAATAAATAAATCAACAGTTTAATCAAATGCCCACCGAAATGTTAGTTTGTAAAGAGATGAATATATATAAGAAATAAATATCATATTTATTATATATTATGTGTATGTATTATAAATTAAGCACAGGCCGGTATAAGATTCTGACAGTATGATAACCTTGGATAAAATATCACGGTATTGTGATTACTTCTCTAAAATATGTTCTTTTTAAATGTCTGAATAAAAAAAATAAACTTTTTTCCTCTTTGAACACAATATATTTTATTATTTTTGAAAGATTTATAATATTTTGGAGCAGTAAACATGTCAGGCTAAATAATGCAAATGAATCATTAGCTACGTTGCCATCCAGCTATTTTTATTCACATTTTGGAAATGCGCATGAAAAAATGGTTGATGGAAACGCCATGATGTGCATAAATTTTGAAAATGCGCATAATAAATGTATGCGCATAACTAAGTTGGATAAACTTTTGATTCAGTAAGAAAAGATGCGCATAAACTGCGATGGAAACACTTTTACCGCTTAAATTCCAGTATGCGCATTAAATGAAGGTCATGTGATTTTGTTATAAGAGATCATGTGATGATAAAAATGTGTGTAAATGGACAAACCAGCAGGCTGAACACATCGTAAAACATCTGAAATGTTGTTTTGGTCATTCTAAAGCACCTCACCGTTTCAGTAGTTGTGTTATTATATTATTAATGACCTCCAGAATCAAGAGCGCCTGTGCTCCGCCTCTGACACCTTCAAACGCCACCGCGCGCTCACTGCGTTGCGTGTCAGGATTGCCTTCTGAGGCACAAGTCATTTATTAAATGAAGAAAAGATTGACGCAGCTTCTCCTACTGCAGCAAATTACATTTGTACCATTAATATTTGGCGCCTGATAATCAGGATCTGCTGTTTTCGAGAGTTTTTAAAACACTGATTTCTTTACAATTTAAAGCAGCGTCTTTGTATATTTTTCTACTGTTGTCCTAAAAAGCAAAAAAAATGTAAATAAAAAAAATCTTGCTCATACCTTAGGAACGGTATTGCAGAAATTTTGGACTTTTCCAAACCGCGGCATACCTTGAAAACGGTTATCGTCCCATGCCCATTATAAATGCAATGGTATTAATAATTGGCATAATTTTTTTTGGTGTTTCAGCTTAATTTCCACAAATTGTACATACATTTTTTTTGTTTTGTATATTTTATGTATGTATTTGTATATACATAATAATTATAAACAGCACACACATATTGTGTAAATACAAACTGTCATTTTAAATCTGGCCTATCGTTTGAGTAAAATTCTGCCTTTAAAGTTGGAAAAATACAGATTTGTTATTTTAAAAATGTATTTTTTAAATTTAATTACATGTATTTAACTTCACCTCAGTAAAGAAAAGAAAGTCTTGTTTTGAGTTTGACAGAAGAAAGAAACTCATTAAAAGTGTAGAACCAGTTGAGTGTGAGTATATGATGAGGAAATGTTCATTTTTTTAAGAAATGCATACTTATGTTTGTGTAAAACAGCACTTTGTACTATGCTTTTCATTCAGCACTTCATTTACTATAATATACAGTACCGATTAAAGGGGTAGTTCACCCACAAATGAAAATTCTGTCATTATTTGCTTGTTTCAAACCTTTATGAGTTTCCTCTGTTGAACACAGAAGACGTACTTTTGAAGAATGGTAAAAACCTGTAACTATTTACTGCCATACTATTTGTTTTTCCTACTGGAAGTCCGTGATTTACTGTTCAGCATTCGTTACAATATCTTTGTGTTTAACAGATGTAAGATACCCAGAAAGGCTTTCGAACCAATTGAGTAAATAGTGAGTAAATCTTGGGTGAACTATCCCTTTAAGCAGTTTGATCTAGTAAATTACTGTTCTGTTGCTTCATGAAGTCGTCTGAATCTAATCTAATGCGAACACTGCGAGAGCATCACTAGCAGAAAGTGTCTGTCTTCATCTCGGTTTACTTCATGGCAAATCTGTTCAATTGGTTAAAGTCAGTCAGAGCTGGAGTCGAACACACCTTTTGACATCTGTGGAGGATCTGCAACGCTTTGGCCTTTTGCCTGAGCTTTATTGTATTGATCAGTGGCCCTTGTAGGCTTGTGAGGTTGGTTAGTCCTGACATTAAACCTGTTGTGTTTTAATATGTTATTTATTTGATTCTTTAGTTTGTTTGTTTTTTGGCTTTTGAACATTTAATTTAACTTTATTTTATTTTATTTTTGAGTCTTTTAGATATTAGTTATTGTTATTAGTTTAGTTTAGTTTAGTTTAGTTTAGTCTTTTGGTTGCCAGTCCTGACTAAGGTTGGGTCGATAGACAATGCCATCGTCTATCGCTGATGGCTGAAAGTCATCATGATGCTGAGTCCTGTGTTGCCAACTTAGCAATTTTGTTGCTAGATTTAGCAACTTTTCATACTACCTTCGCAGCTTTTTTTTTTTTGCAAAAAGCACCTAGCAACAAATGTATTCATTTTTAACATTTATTTGGCTACTTTTAGCCATTTATAAAAAGTGACTCAAAAGAGCAGCGGCTGCAGGCTTCACTCAGTAGAGTAACAGTGCATTCACACAAGGCTTCAGCGTCAACGCTTGACAGAGGGCGTGTCTGAAGTTGGGGCTGACGCGATCGTCATAGCAGCGTAAGCCAATGAAATTAGTCAACAATCGGCTACTGTCTGAGCTGGTGTATTTGCATACAGCAATTTGATTGAGAAAGTCCCAACTTCTGCAGCGAGCAACGCCACTGAAGCGGCGCCGACAGATCCACAATGCAGTTCAGCAACGCCTAACGTCACCCATTCAAAGTGAATGGGAAGCATTGACGCTGACGCCCTGTGTGAATGGGACGTGAAGCTAGCTCAGATTGTTTTTCATAACTGTTGATTTTGTTTGATATGGGTAAAACAAAGACCAAGTGGGTCAGGTAGTTGAAACGGTAGGCTACAAATAATTAATTTGTTATGAACTATTTAATTATTCATAATTAATTCACCGCTGCCTTTGATGACGATGCCATCATCCATCGCACATTAGACATGCGATGCCAAATTGGTCGACATCGCCCAATCATAGTCCTGACATTATATTATACCCGCTGTCTTTTATTTTATTTTATTTTAGTTTAGTTTAGTTTAGTTTAGTTTAGTTTAGCCCTGACATTAAACCTGATGGCTTTAAATAATTTAGTGTAGTTTAGTTTAGTCTTTTGGTTACCATAGCTGGCATTAGACCTGTTTGACTTTACCACTCCTGTCACTTTATACTGTGTATGATGTTTATTTATTAACTGATTGATTGATTAATTAACTGTTTGATTAACTGATTGATTGGTTGATTGGTTTTCTTTTAATTATTTTTTATAGATTTTTTTAAAAATTCTAACCTAATTTAATTTCTATAAATGTTATCATATATATTAAATCATTAAATATATTAAATCATTAAATAAGTCATTGGATTTCTATTTTTTTCCCCCAATTGTTTTTTAAATTATTATTTTTTATATGAAGTTTCTCGAAATGTGTGAGAACAGAAGCAGAGGAGAATCACAGTTGATATTACTTTTAGCTTATTCATCACATTGGAAATAGAAGGTCAGATGAAGTGCGTTGCATTCTGGGATATACAATATCCTTACACAGTGTGGCTTGTTTTATGCTGCGGCACATTGTAGGAAATGTAATTATTGTAGTAAGCCAGATATATTTCTATGCCAACAGAAGCCAATCATATTCACACATCCTATACTGCAGAAATAGTGTGATTCTGATGGTGTGTTACTGGAAACTAACTTCTGCATCTCACACTTTAGCTTTTTTAATCTAATAATCAAGCCATAATATCATTCCAAGTCAGTGTCTGGATATTCTATCATCCTGCTGCATTTATATTACAAATAGCTCTAAAAGGCTTAAAGTGTGGACTGAATAAAAAGCTGACAGCCACAGGATAATAATCTCCCACCCACTCAGTTTCCATAGAGCTTTGAGTCTCACTGCAGTTCAGCCTTTAAAGTGTGCTGAGTTTTACCGTATTACAGCTCATGTAGAGCTTTATCTGCGATATTATAACCATAATCAGGGCTGCACATTTTCCAATATTGGGGAAATCTAACATATTCCAGTGGCGACCTGTGAAGCTCTGGTCAACTCCATGTCCAAGAGAATTAAAGCTGTGCTGGGAAATGATGGTGGCCACACAAATTATTAATTTTTCAATTTTTTTCTTAGGGGTGTACTCACTTTTGTTGCCAAGGGTTCAGCTATTATTGGCCGTGTTTTTAGTTATTTTGAGGGGACACTAAATTTACACTGCTAAACTAACTTTACACTGACTACTGTTCACTGTGTCCAAGAGTCATTTCTGCAGTGTTGTCCTATGAAAAGATATAAATAAATATTTGCAGAAATGTGAGGGGTGTACTCACTTTTGTGACATACTGTATATATATATA
>CAIGQQ010015131.1:2224995-2235736 GCA_903798035.1 Danio albolineatus
ATATATATATAGTAGAAAAGATGTAATTTGAACAAGCAGCAGTTGTCATTTATTGAATGACGTTTTCTCTTTATGTATTGTGTAATTGCTTTGGCGAAACTGTGCAAGTCATGCCAATAAAGCTCATTTGAATTTGAGAGTGAAAGAGAGACAGAGAGAGAGACACAGAGGAGAAAGAGTGAATGAAATGCAGTAGAGCTGGAAGCGCTGCGAGATGATTGAACACCGGAAACAGATTCAGTCAGAGAGAGCGAATCACTGAGAAGGGAGGATGAAAGAGATGTGGGTTTTGACGAAAGGTACGAAAAACATCAGATCTGCCAAGAAGGAAGATTCACAACAAGGAGAGAGAGAGACTCTTTTTGAGAAGAGGAAGCACTTTTTTATTTATTTATTTATTTGACGGCACAGGCTGCAGATTTAACAATAAGACTGCAAGTGTAGACTGCAGAAAGTAGGGCAGCTCTTACGTAAAGCCTCTTCCTGTTAAATATAACCCTCCCCGCGGTCCTCTCCCGCTCCACGTTTGCGCAGAGCCAATGACGACATATTTGTGCTCGGTTTTATTCATAAAGCGCTCAAGAAATAAACCTTTAAAAGCCTGGGATAAATAAGTGATCACGGATCAGCTCTCCTCACACGACATGCAGATTTGCGTGTGAAATCTCACAGATCTTCCCTTAAAAGTGTTTTCCTGCCAAGCCACTCCTCGAGTCGGTGAGGTGTTTGTGACGCCTGTCTGAAATGGAGAGCGCTTTTCATTTCTGTTTGAGTATATTTATTAATGCTCGTTCGACGTGCTGCGTTAAACGTGACTACGCTTCACATCATTGTGTCTAAAAAAAGAAGCTAATTATTTTAAACTGCCTGATATAAGTCCAATCTCAGTCTCCGTGCACACTTACAGTACACTGTAAAACCCAACAGTCAACATTATCAGATGAAATGAGTGTGGTTAACTCAACATTGACTGAAAGTTAATTCTACTCATTTGAACAGAGTTTTGAACTCAGTGTTGAAGGTAATGAGTTAATTAAATCCCTCGTTACTTGAACTTAAATGGAGTAAGTTTACAGTACTCATATAGATTAGTTTAACTCAAATGGTTTGTAGCAATCGGTTTCCTCAAACGGTTTGAGTTGCCTTAACTCAACAGGGTTCACAGTACATAGTTGTTTTGAGTTCTCTTCATTTATTGGGTTTTACTGTGCTCAGATTGCTTCATTTACTCAAATAGATTAAGTTCACAGTACTCATCAGGATTAGTTTTTGATTAAATGGTTTATTGCAATCGGTTTCCTCAAATGGTTTTGAGTTACCTCAACTTATAGATGAATTACCATGTTTGTAAACATTCAGGATGCACGCGCAGGGAGGTGGCAGAAAAAAAACACGAGCGATAGCATTAACAGCGACGGAATCACATTCGATGCGGGACAGAGTTTGTTGTTGTCTTAGAAATAAGTTAAATTGACTACACATTATACATGTTATTAACATAATGCTTTCAGCGTATTATAACAGCTCGTCACCCAGTGATAAGCACAGTTATTCAGCAAAATTAACTTTAAAGTGAGCGGCGTTCGTCTGTTGGATGCATACAGTTGTGTTCTTTGTGGTCGTGTGCAGGAAATAATGCTCCATGATTACCAGATTCAACACTATGCTAAAAACGAGGTTCTGCCTAGCCAAAGACATGGAAAGATGACGGAGCTGTACAAGGCCTCAACAAGCAAAACAACTGCATTCTGACAGCAAACTGCACCTGTACGGCAGGGTATGTGGACGTACATGTTTACAGTTCATTCTTAGCATTCAGTGTGTGCAGTTTAATTCACCATATTGAACTGTTTTTTTGCTGAAATCAGTACTGCAATCAAAAACTAGTGATGTGTGTGATTCAGAATAGCGTGAACTTACCTGATATGAAATGAGAACTGCAGAGTCCAGCATTTTTAATTAGGTCGTCACTCTATTCAGCTCCCTTTTAGACAAAGACGTCTGCGGTTGGCATTAAAAGCAGTGTGGTGTACGACAAAAGTTACGTTTTCGATTGTCACAACATGACATGTTTGCTATTGCAACTGGTCTTTTATTGCAATCGGGGACGGTTGTGTGACGTAGGCTGGTAATTCGTCTATGGAGTTTTATGGTTTACGTTTATTTTTAAAAATCTGCATGATGTGATCTTCATCGGCTCCAAATGAGTAATTCTTTGACCCTCAAACCCACTATATGTAGCTGAGACCGTAAAAGTTTGATTAGTGTTGTTAAGAGAACAATTTTTATGTGGTGCTGTCACAGTCTGATGGTGGCTCAATGGTTAGCAGTCACCTGACAGCAAGAAGGTTGCTGGTTCAAGTCCCGGTTGGTATTTCTATGTGGAGTTGCATGTTCTCCCTGTGTTGGCGTGGGTTTCCTTCGGGAGCTCCGGTTTCCCCCATTGTCCAAACTAGGGTTGGGCGATGACGACCAATTTGGCATGGTACGATGTCTAATGTGAAACGTTGCGATGGATGATGTCATTGTCGTAATAGGCGGCGGTGAATTAATTATTTATGAATAATTCATTAATTTATTTATTACGAATTAATTATTTGTAGCCGACCGTGTCAACTACCTGACCCACATGGTCTTTGTTTTACAGGACGAGACTCTGGCGGAGCCTTTTTGTGTGTTAATTACTTGCACTCGCCTCCCTCGACTACCACGACATAGTGCATATGAGATAAATGACATCAGTACACAATAACCGGTTATGATCTATTACTGAACCGGTGCCGAATTGTCCGTTTCTTCATCGCGGTGCACCGAAGAAACAATTAATTTTGACACCCCTACTATTTTCTTGGTTGATATGGCTAGAAACGAAACTAAACAAGAGATATACAAGATGTAATACAATGTAATACACTCTTCCAATCTTAGCTGCAGATACAGTGCTTGAGGGTCAATGGTGGTCAAAAACAGTTCTCTTGCCACCTGAGTAGATCTGTGCTGGAGGTAAGACTGGAATTGCTAACGACTCATTGCAAGCATCCTTCATCTTCTCATTTCTTTATTTTGTTTCCACCTAATTGTTGTATCTGCGTCGCTGGCGTCTTCACGAGCACGAATAAGCATGTGGGCAGGTGATATGTTTGCTGAAAGTGAAGCGGATGATAATGGGCTGTCACTGCTCTCCGTTGAGTCTGAGAGCTCCAGCAGTAATTTTGAGCTTTCAGTATTAATGCTGAGCTTCAGTAGCATCTCAGCGGGTTTGATCTCTGAGAGAATCTCTCTTCATCTCCAGCTCAGGCGTTGACATCACAGTGTTTCAGACCCGTCTCTCCTCTCTTCGCTTTGTTTCTTCGCATCACTCCTTTTCTCTCCTTGTTTTGACTGTGCTGTTCTCTTATATTTACTTCAGCTTTTACTTTTTTGTTCTCTTATTTCTCTTGAATGGCCATCTTGTTTCTTTGTATCTCCTTGACCAGGGATGCCCAAACTTTTTTGTATGAAGGGCCAAAAACCAAATATCATTGAGTGCCGTGGGGCGAAGATAAATATACCAAACTATTTTAGATTAAAGTAGCCATCGGTTTATTGTGTGCAGAATTTTGCGGAAACAAATTAATTTAATTCATTTTGTAATAAAGCTGTAACGTAAAAAAAAAATGTGAAAAAACGCTGTGAATACTTTCCAGATGCACTGTATGTGTCATTTAGTTTAGTTCCTAGCCATATCAGCCTACAATATAGCTATTTCTGTCTTACTACATGATGTAACTACAGAAGTGTTGTTTAAATAGGAAAACTTGCAAACTCTGGTAATTTTTGAGTGAGATGCTAATGGTCTAATCCGATTTAATTATTTATGCTAAGCTAAGCTAAGCTAAAAGTGCTCCTGACAGACTTGGAGATCAGCTAGAGAGAGTCAAAAATGGTCAAACTCAACTGTTTAATTGTCGGGGAGTTGTAAAATTATCCTCTTTCCAATCAAAATGAAGTGTTCCATGTTGGAATCCAAATGGTAAATGTCATGCACAGTTAAGCTGCTTTGGCACGTCTGTGTTCCTGGATTTTGTTCGTCATTGTTTCATAGTTTTACCCCGTAACCTCTGTTGCCCTTCATTAGTTGCGTTGGTTTGGCATTGTCTCCTCCCTCTTGTTTGTGTTCTTCATTCTGTGATGTCCGTGTTTTTCCTGTCTTTGGTTTTGTTTTTGTGTTGGGACTGTTGTTATAACTTTAAATTTTAGCTGCATTTGAATCCTGTTAACGGTGCAGTATCTGCCTAAATGCTAACAGGTTAGCATAGTATGTTTGAAACACAATCCCTCCCCTGCCCTAGCACGTTTTCAATTGTGTAGCAAGCAAAACTTGTCATATTGTGCAATATTTCATGCATGCAAGGATCACTGGTCTCTTCTTGACTCCAATCTTCTCTCCTCGCATCATGTGTTCCTTCTGGTTTCTCTTCTTTGCTTGACTCTTTCTTTTTATTCACATCACGTTTCAGTTCTGATCTTCTCTTGTTTTTCTCCTGCCTTTTTGGTCTGACTTTCTCTCCTCTTCATGTTTTGTTTGCCTTCCCATGTCTTCTAAACTTATTTTTGTCTTATTCTCTCATTTCTCCTCCTTTTTTCCCTTACTTACCCTCTTCATTTTTTCTTCTTTTTTCCTTATGCTTTTTTCACCTTAAAAATGTAACTATATTTTTTCTTCAGATCTTGCTTCTTGTCGTCTTCCTTCAGAAGCCTGGTCAAAAAAACAGATTGATGGTTCTGTTGAATTTTGGAACCTTTATTTCTTTTTATTAGTGTGATCTTGTCTTTTCTTGACTCTCTCTTGCTCAACTTGTCTTAATTCTCCTTCTCTTTTATTTGTCTTATTTTTTTTTGGCTATTCTACTGCTCTTCTCAAACATTTTAGAAATAAAGTGGACATGGAAGAGTGAAAAAGTCTTTCTGAAAGGGGGGGGGGTGTCTGTGGTAAAGCACTGCAGTGTTTGGGTGCTCTGTGTACAGCATGTCTGAGGTAATTAGTCAACCAAAATGCGTCAATTCTTGTGACGTGACTTGCAGCTTGCGGGATTCATTCACTGGGTGGGTCTGGTAGGCTGCACACCTCCATTGGAAATGATAAACTTGTGTGAACTCTAGAAATGACGTGATTTGCAAACGGCCCCTAAAAGGCCGCCATCATTTGCAACCTCCAGCAGTTGATCTTCTTGCACAGCCATGGTGGATTAACCTGATTTGTTGACGGGTTGCAGATCTATTCCTTGGCAGTTCATGGGTCCTTCACTGGGCATTTTCCCCTTTAGCAAAGAAACTTGCCAAAGACGTCTGTTTCTTACTCCTTTTGCTGCTTGTGGGTTAAATTTGGGCGCTCAAGTGACCGAGATGGGAGAGAATATGGTCATTTTTGAAAATAAAAGATTGATAATAAATAAAACAGAAATAATTAATGATTTCTTGTGTGGCCTGGTACCAGTTGATCCATGGACCGGTACCGGTTTTAAACTCGAACCATTTTTTAAAGAGTAATGAACCTCTTTGTGCAGTAAAATGCCTCAATGAATGTTCTTCGTGGAACCATCAATGCAAATAAATAAAGAACTCTTATGTTTATAAGTGCACCTCGTCTTATCAAGGTTTTTTCTTTACTTCAGATTTCTCCCCTCCTCATCAATCATTTTTTTCTCTTTTTGTCCTTGTGTTGACCTTTCAAGACTCCTCTCTCAGTAGTTCTTATTGCTTTCTCTATTTGACTTCTCATCTCTTCTTGTCTCTTCAAATCTCTTCTTGTTTCTCTTATTACTGCTTGTTTTTCTCTCTTTTTCTCATTGCTCATACTCCCCCCTCGTCCATGTCTTCTCCTCCTTTTGTTTTCTTATCCTCAAACACTGTTATGGTGACACAAATTGCCCAAAGTAATGCATGAACAAAATTAGATGGAAAATATGATGAGAAAATACAAAGAAAAGAACCAAGAGTGCAATACAGGGAATGTTTAAAAAGTCAATTTATGGTTAATTACCATAAATATTTAAAAAGAACTTGCTGTTAACCAGGTAACAGATTTTTACTGTAGCATTTTTAAAGTTTCTTCTGTTGATGCTGCCATTTTTTTTACCGAGCTTGCATGTGTTCCTTCTTTAGATCTCATATCTTGTTTTTCTCTTTTTATTTCTCATATTTTTGTGTTTCACTTGTGTTTTTAACCCACTCTCCTCTGCATGTCTCATCTGGTCTCTTCTCATTTTGTTTCTTCTCTTCTCTTTGAATCTCCTGTCATCTCTTGAGTCTTAATTATTTTCTGCCTAGTCTCATTTGAAACGTATTCCTCAGCTTACATTTGTTTGCAAAACCTCAAATACTTTGCTCCAGGTGTGTTTCCTTGCACATTTCAGGTGACAAAAGTTAAAGTTTCAAACTCACAGCGGTTTATCATAAACCTTAATCGATCATTAATCCTGCTATAGACAGCAATAACGAACATAGAAGTGTTATTTGAGAAAGCGTCACTGACACTGAAAGCGTCCGCATAGAGAGACACTGCAGCGCTAGTGAAAATTGTGGGTGTTTACAACGGTTTGACTGATAAATGTGAATTTGTAGCTAAATTGTTAGCAGTGCCAAACAGCATTTACCATTGTTTACATCCTTGTTTACATCCTCAATACAGCATACCGTTAACTGTACGTTCACACCGAATACGGCGAGAGCGTCAAAGCAGCCGGAAGTCATTCATTTTCAATGGGAGCCGGTGGCGATAAGTGGCAAGGAGCAGCGCGGCGCGTCTTCGCCGGTGTGGCCGTCGAAGAGAGTTGAATTAAAGTCAACTTTATGGTAATGAGCTATAACGCGGTCTGGCGGCAAGCAATCTTGAACTGTGAACTTTGGTTCCGACCACAGTTGTTCCCAAGGGTTTTAATATTGCAGTCGCTGGATGTCCAGTTATTTACAATGTTTTCTTACGGGGATATACAGTAAAAAAGTTTGTGGCGAGTTACTGATATGCATTCATGTTGTTATATATTTATTTCTTTAAAAAAGCGGGAATTTCATGCGACAGTACAAATCAGTATAGCTGCTTCAGGATATTTCAGACATATGGACACATAATGTACGACTTAAACAACTTGATCTCCCATTGTTAAATAAATCTGCTAAAAAGCATGCAACATTTTCACGCTAGAAAGCTTGTTTATGCGGGTGATTCGCTGATAATGCTGCAGCGGCTCCTTTAAATACGAGATCGCAAAGTAAGCGGCTGCTTAGGTCCCCGCCACCACTAGGGGGCCCCGACAACCCACTAGTGGTGCAAGCCGTTTCCTTGCTGAAATCATTTTTATTTGCATTTTACAATTATCTTCATTGGCAGTGATTTAGCACTTAAATATTTATACATTTGCAATGTAAAGAAAATTTTAAAAAATCACTATTTTATTAAAGTTTTCGTGTGAAGGTCATGTGATTACTGAAATGCAAAACAAACTCTGACATATTTTGCACACTGGTAATATTTTTTCTGAGACATGTTTATAAAAGTGATGTCCTAATTGAATTAATCATAGTTTAATATAAGCTCTGGAGCCTGCATCTCAAAGGAACAGGTAAGGAGACTGAAGGAAATAATAAAGTTTGTATTCTGGTATAACCCAGTATTTGCTGCTGCCCTTTTTCATATATGTTTTTTGTATTAATATTTTTCATATTTTTATTATTTGCTTATTGATTTGATCATTTATGGAGCAATATTTGCATTAATGTTAATTGTTTTGTTGCTGTTGTTGTTTTTAATGAGTTCAGAATGTATATTTATCACTAAGTAATGACTTTTACTTTTGGCTGATTAATTTTTTTTGCAGGTTTTTGCTTCTAAATTGCAGTTTTGTGCTTCTAGAATTAATAAGGAATAAAACAACGTAACCTTGAATCTTTTCTAGAATCTTCAATCTGTTTGCTAAATTAATCGAATATGTTTTAAACGCTCCAGAAGGACACAAAGTGGGAATCACTGGTCCCTTTATTAAAGAGTGTTTTATTAAAGAGTGAGTCTTTATTTCTGAAGCTGCTAGTTGATGAAAACAGTGCTGTTTTAAAATGTCCAAATCATTCAGACAGTTATTAAGTAGAAGAATTTAGGCTTTACTTTTTGCTTTCATTAATTGTGTTTAAAAAGCAATATAATTATTGTGGGCTGGATTGCAATGGCAATACTCCACTATTTAGAGCAAGTTAGGGCCCCAAAATTATTCCGCTTAGGGTCCCCCAAATGTACAGGGCCGGCCCTGCTAACCCGGATGTATTTTTCCGCTGTAGGCTAACTCTGTAAAAGCCAACGTCAGCCTTTGCATTCAACTTTGAGCGTCTTGCATTCAGAGATGTTGTTCACACTGCTAAATTACACATCAGCTAAAGTTTAAACTATGATATCGCAGTGGACCACCCCTTTAAGTACATTTTGTTTCACAGTCTGTCTGTGGATTTCTCGTTCTTCTGTCCTTGTCTTATCTCGTCTTCCTCTCAGATGTTTCTCAGTTTTGCACACTTCTCTAAACTGTATTTTTGTCCACAATCATCGTATTTTTTCCCCAGCTATGCGTATTCAATTCATTTCAGGGGCAGGAAGCGTCTTTAGCTAATAAAACAGCGCCTGTGTGTTCACAGCTGAAGGTGTCATTAAATATTAAGCTATTATAATTGGTTCCACTTCGGAGAACCAACGAAACAACTTGTTTTATGTTCTTTTAGATGCCTATTATTACTCATGTTTGGTGTTGGTGAGGTGAATTTAATTGTGTGTTTAACGGCCCATGGGTGAAGCTACGCTAATTGTCGCCTACAGAACAAGCGTTATCTAATCCGCCGCTGAAAAAGAGTTCCTGTTCACCTCCATAAATATCGTTCTCTCAGCTGTCCGTGCGTTAATCACGCTCCCACCCGCTACATTCAATGGGACGCCACGTTATGCGTTTGTTTAAGGTCAGCTTAACCACATCCGACAATATGACGCGTTCGCTTAAAAAAAACACACACACACACACAAGCGCTTTGTTGCTCTGTCACGCGCATGGTGGCTCATGTTTAAGTCTGGCTGGTTGGCAGCGAGGATGATTCTCTCTCTGAGGATCTGAAATATGCGTGCCGCTTGATGAATCAGCCATTCCTACGCCGGTGACAAAGACCAAATGCTTAATTGTCCAGCACAATTCACCACGGAGCTTCAGATCGCCCTCTGTTTTCCTCTCGACAAATGCTTTGTCTTGTTGATGACCTTATAGCCAGATGGCTGAAAACACTGAAAATATCTGTCAGCTGTTGCCTCAAAGGGCTGAAATGAGTGGTTTATTAATAATCGGAAGGATGATGTCAGGAGAAATGATGTAAACCGATGAGCCAAGATGGCCGTACTTTTTATAGAAACGCACTAAGCCGCTGTTTTGTCGTAATGTTGATCAAAGATTTGCTTTCCAAATAAAACCATTTGTTTTTGAAGGGCTTTTTATGGACATATTCATGTGTCATCCACAAACAAGCCTAAATAGAATTAAATCGAACATTGTGAAGAGAGTTCAGAGAATTTCAAGGGGTGGTATACCCTAAAATCAA
Organism: Danio albolineatus; assembly: GCA_903798035.1. Lineage (NCBI taxonomy): Eukaryota > Metazoa > Chordata > Actinopteri > Cypriniformes > Danionidae > Danio > Danio albolineatus. The sequence continues at coordinate 2,234,596 of CAIGQQ010015131.1, forward strand.
AATGTGCTCGCTTTTTGCTCTCCCTCAAGTGGTTCCGAACAGGGCTTTACATTTAACGCCAACCAACCAAATGCGGGTAGATTTCAGTTGTGGTGGGTTAGACATACACCTCCACTAGCCACTGTGGCTGGCTCGTCACTACAGATTAGACTGTTAGTTTATGACCGTTTGTCAATATGCGTACAAATGTGATCTTAGAATCGAGAAGCAGCACGACTGAAAGCTTTTCACGCAAGTTAAAGAAAGGTGAATAATGAATGAAAAGATCATCAGCACGGTGAGAAAGGCTTTCCTCACTCTCTGACAAGGGCTATAGTGTCGCGCGCACAGATGATTTGATGCACCGGAGTGTTTAAAAGCTCCTGTGCCGCGACGCAACCGTGCCTGAAAACGAAACTAGTGCGATGCTCATGCGCCCAGAGTTCTTCAAGGGCTCGAGATTCTTTGTAAGCAGCAGCAGTTGTTGCCGCTTTGGCTTTAACCATTCTTTGAACAGATTATTAATAGGCCTAACATTAACCTTCTGTGCGCCATCACCCTTTCATTATCGCACACAGAATGTTTCTTGTCACGCTTTGTGAGGGTTTCAGGGAGCGATGGTTCCTTAAAGTTGCCAGAGGATTGTTTCTTTAACTCGGTGGTCTTGCGAAAGTCCTCATGCAGGGTTTTGTGATGCTGCTTCAAATGCGTGATGAGGTTAGACGTATTAAACTTTCCCGGTTCTGTTCCACCACGGGAAACTTGTGCATTACAAGTGTTGCACTGAGCTACGCTGTCTGCCACATGGCCGACATCGCTCTTTTTCTTTGATACTTCGCTAGCAAGCAGTGTTTTGATCATGTGGGCTTTGCACGCTGACTCTTGATGCTGCTAGAATAGCTGTAACGGAGTTTAGAGCGGAACAGACTGCTTATATTGGAGATTTTTAACGCAGTCCGATAGAGTGTTTTTGGGCTGATATCGGACCTACTTGCGGTATCAATATCAGATCAGGACATCCCTAAATAATATTGCTTTAATATGTTGTTGCATGCATAGCTAACTGGTGATCTGGGATCTTGAGCCAGAACAGACCATTGACAGTTTTAGATGCGTCAATATATATATATATAAATATATAAATATATATATATATATATAT
>CAIGQQ010015131.1:2236136-2269732 GCA_903798035.1 Danio albolineatus
GTATGTATATATATATATATGTATGTATATATATATTAAATATCAGCTGTTTTGTTGAATAAAAAGTGTGTGTATACAGCAGTATTTTGCTTGTTTTGGCACATTATTTAGCAATTGTGGCAAGGAAATAATTAGTTTGGTGTGACCAGAGAAAAAATTGGTAAATCCTTATTGTGTAGTCCTGTGAAAGAACACTAATTGCAATGCGACACATTGATTTATTTTTTTTACATTTTTTTTCATCTTTTTAAAATATTTCCCAAATTATGTTTAATAGAGCAAGGAAATTTTCACAGTATGTCTGATAATATTTTTTCTTCTGGAGAAAGGCTTATATGTTTTATTTAGGCTAGAATAAAAGCAGTTTTAAATTTAAGGCAAAAATTATTAGCCCCTTTAAGTTATTTTTTTTTTCAATAGTCTACAGAACAAACCATCAATATACGATAACTTGCCTAATTACCCTAACCTGCCTAATAAACCTATTAAGCCTTTAAAAATCACTTTAAGCTGTTTGGAAGTGTCTTGAAAAATATCTTGTCAAATATTATTTACTATCATCATGACAAAGATAAAATAAATCAGGTATTAGAAATGAGTGATTAAAGCTATCATGTTTAGAAATGTGTTGAAAGAAAAAACTTATTTTCATTCAATAGAAATTGGGGGGAAATATACTGGGGGACTTCAGATTCTGTCTTCAACTGTATGAACATTATAAAGCCATAATACACCTTACATGCAGAAAGTATGAACATACTGTATGACTTTGCCTCGCTGTTATTTCTGCATATCGTATTTGTGTTGTGCGTGGCTTTGACCTGAGATTTGTTACAGTTAATGCGCACGAGCTGTTGGAGAAGCACATGACGTGTACTTCAAAGCCTGCTGCTCGTTTTCTGACTCCTTTGAAGTGTCTGTCACCGCGGTATTTCTAAAGATGACTCGCTCTTTATCTCGCAACTGGCCCCTTTCCTTCTCAAGACACAATTTTGCATCTGTCATCCACTCTCTCTCTTTTTTTAAGTGTGTGATCTAAGATTTTTCAGCTCTCGCATGAGTGTGTGCTCTCAGCCGTTCTCTGTCTGTCTCTGTCTCTGTGGGTTTCTCTCATTATTTGCAGATTTTCTTTCACCTCTCTGCCATCCTCCCTTGTTTTTTTTCCGTCCTCATCCCATGAAATGGTGGGAGGCTTGGATTTGGCTGTCAGAGCGGAGTTGCCTCTTCTTGGTGGAGGTGGTTTCTCGGGTGCCAGGCGATACTTTGATCTTGGCGTGGCACTGGGGCGTCCGTATGCCCCACACTGCTCATCTTTGGAGATGAAACGGCTGGAGATATGCTTCCTTCTCGCTTTTTTTCCCCACTCTCCAGAAGCGTAGCTACCTTACAGCTTAGTAACTAGCTGTCTAATGACTTCTCCAATATTAGCACGTGGCACATGCAGCGCTGGTGCTAATGAACTCTGTCATCCAGAAGAAATGTGACTGAGTTTGTCAGTGCTCTCCTTGGAATAGGGATGGGCGATGTCTTATCATTTACAATATACTGATAAAAAAATCTCCCACCATAGTAGTGATAAAACCAAATATTGGTCTGTTCAATGAATAGATGTGCTACAGCTACACGTGTGATACAGTTTTGTGTGTATGATCCTGTTTATCAAGAGATTTAGTAATATACCTTTACACCAATTACATTTCATAGCTTTATCAGTCATCAGGTCTTTGAAATCACTCCTTTTTGTGACCATACATTTTCAAAAAAATCTATTTGTTGACTTAATATTTTTAAAAACAATTAAAATCCATTGCTTTTAAACTGACTAGTTGACTATACCTAAAAAGGTGAGTAAACCGATTAGTTTTAAAGCAATTAGTTGACTATATTTAAAAAGGTGAGTAAACCCATTAGTTTTAAAGCAATTAGTTGACTATACTTAAAAAAGGTAAATAAACCCGTTATGTTTATAGCAAATAGTTGACTAAACTAAAAAAAGGTGAGTAGACCCGTTACTTTTAAAGCGTTTAGTTGACTAAACTTAAAAACATTACTAAACCTGTTACTTTTAAAGCGATTAGTTGACTAAACTTAAAAAGGGTGAGTAAACCGGTTAGTTTTAAAGCGATTAGTTGACTAAAATTTAAAAAGGTGAGTAGACCAGTTACTTTTAAAGCATTTAGTTGACTAAACTTAAAAAAGATGAGTAAACCCGTTACTTTTAAAACAATTAGTTGACTAAACTAAAAAAAAGTTGAGTAGACCTGTTACTTTTAAAGCAATAAGTTGACTAAACTTAAAAACATTACTAAACCCGTTACTTTTAAAGCGATTAGTTGACTATACTTAAAATGTGTGTAAGCCCAATACTTTTAAAGCGATTAGTTGGCTAATCTTAAAAAAGGTGAGCAAACCTGTTACTTTTAAAACAGTTTGTTGATGATACTTACAGTGAGTAAACCTATTACTTTTAATGCGATTAATTGACTATACTTAAAAAGATGAGTAAACACGTTACTTTTAAAGCGATTATTTGACTATACTTAAAAAGATGAATAAACCCGTTACTTTTAAAGCAGTTTGTTGATGACACTTAAAGTGAGTAAACCTGTTACTTTTAATGCGATTAGTTGAGTATACTTTAAAAGATGAGTAAACCAGTTACTTTAAAGCGATTAGTTGAGTATACTTTAAAAGATGAGTAAACCAGTTACTTTAAAGCGATTAGTTGACTGTACTTAAAAAAAGTGTGCGTGCGTGCATGCGTGTGTATGATCCTGTTCATGAAGAGATTTACTGAAATACTTTCATACTAATTTCATAATTTCACTACATATGTCATCAAGTCTATGAAATCACTTCTTTTTGTGACCAGACATTATCTAAAAGCAATTAGTTGACTTTTTTGTTTTTAAAGAGTAAAATCCATTGTTTTTAAAGCAATTAGTTGACTCTACTTTTAAGAAGTGAGTAATCCTGTTAAAGTTTGGAACTATTGAGCTGGCTTAACCTAATTTTTAGAATTATGAGTGTAGTTTGTTTTCTTAATAATTATGAGGCAAGGAGTTTACTCTTATTTATTTATTTTTTAATTAAAAAGTTTTTAAAGACAATCAATCGCTTAAAAATAATGGGTATACACACTTTTACTTTTACACACTTTTAAGTAAAGTCAACTAATTGCCTTTAACAGTGCATGAGATGTATTTCTGATCTGAAAGTTATTTGAAGTCTAATCATTTCAGTAGGAGTCCACATCTGTGGAGCACTCAAGAAATTATGTTTATTGTTTAACTTGATTGTTTTATGTTCAATCTACTTAAATTTGTTAAAACTAATAGTTAATTTATTTCCTTCATGTTGCCCCAACTCAAATTGTGTGTGTGGAACCCAGCATTTTTTACAGTGAGTGCATGCCTAGCACAAAAACTTTCTCCACATGAATTTCCATCGCTTCAAGTCGACTGCTCAGAATTCCAGTATGGTCCAGCAGAAAGCTTCTGCATGAGCTGTACTATTGAATTTAACAACTGACTTTTTTTTGTGCTGAGATTTCGATTCCCTGCTGAGCTCACACAGTGCCTTCTACTTGTGTGTGAGTAAGCAAATCTAAAACGTGGAGTGATTGTTTTGATCTGTGTGTGTTTCTGTAGGACGTACGCTCTTCGGCGGGTACGAGATGCCTTCAGGGAGAACCGCACGGTGGAAGATCCGCAGCGTGTGGAGGAGCTGCTGAACAGAGCCCGCGAAAACTTAGCCATCATACAAAGACAGGTAAGACTGGAGCGAACAGCTCTCAAAAGACATGCTGAAGACTAGATGGGTTGAGTAGAGCTGGCTGGAAACCAGAGAGAGAGTGCTGATCCATAAATAGATGTAGAAATGTCATGAAAAATAGCAAAAAGGTGTCTGATAGGTTAAAGTGGTTCTGTTGCTTTATGTTTGCTTCTTTATTTGTTTTTCCATATAGTTTTGTTTTTGCACTAGAAATGGGATTGTTGGAGTTTTCTGATTTAAAAGCTCACATAAATTTACATGATTAAAGTTGCTGGTTTTTGTGTGTTTGGCGTTTTATGTTTTGTCTTACAATTTTTTTATTTTGGAAATGTTTTAAGGAATTTTGTTTTCGGGTAATGGTAGATGTAAAAATGATTAAATATATACAAATTTGGGTTCTGTTTATTTATTTATTCATAGCTTTTAGGAACAGAAAATATTAACTTGACTTTTTGTTGATCATTTGGTTTCAAAAGTGGCTTATATGAAGGACAAAGGCCTCTAGATTATGCTTATTTTACCAAAATAAAATATGATCATGCTTTAATTTGTAATGATTTAATTAGGAGAGTAAGATCTGACTTTGCTTAGACAAAAGTATCCTCATTGAACCGAAATAATGTCCAGTATAGAATATAAAATATTTTATATGAACAGTGTTCCCTAAGAGAGTCTCTCTCTTAATAAGCATAATTATAGTGGTTGAAAATGATCGTAATACCTGTCCATACATTCTAGTGCAATTTTGTTACCAGTTTGTGACTATATCATGATAGGTAGTGTTAAACAGCACCAAAAATCAAGAAAAACGTAGTGAGATGCATCCTTGGTCACTTGTAACTTTAACCAGTAGTTTTGTGCTTTGATGAGGCCTTGAAATTTGGACAATAAATACACTACCTGACAATTGTGTTGTCACCTGTCCAAGTCTTAGGAACAACAAGTAATAACTTGACTTCTAGTTGATCATTTGGTATCAGAAGTGGCTTATATGAAATGTAAAGGCCTCTAAATTACGCTTATTTTACCAAAATAAAATATGATCATGCCTTGATTTTTTAATTATTTCATTAGAACAGTAAGGTCTGACTTTGCTTAGATAAAAGTCTTGTCACTTAACAGAAATAATGTACAGTATAGTTATGAATATAGTATGAATATTGTGTGTGACTCCCATGAGCTTGGAGGACTGCATCCACGCATCTCTGCAATGACTTAAATAACTTATGATTGAAGTCATCTGGAATAGCAGAAAAAGCGTTCTTGCAGGACTCCCAGAGTTCATTAAGATTCTGTGGATCCATCTTCAATGCCTCCTCCTTTATCTTACCCCAGACATGCTCAATAATGTTCATGTCTGGTGACTGGGCTGGCCAATCCTGGAGCACCTTGACCTTCTTTGCTTTCAGGAGCTTTGATGTGGAGGCTGAAGTATGAGAAGGAGCGCTATCCTGCTGGAGAATCTGCCCTCTCCTGTGGTTTGTAATGTACTGGGCAGCACAAATGTCTTGATACCTCAGGCTGTTGATGTTGCAGACACTCTGCAGATCTCTCACACGCCCCCATACTGAATATAACCCCAAACCATGACTTTTCCTTCACCAAACTTCTCTGATTTCTGTGAGAATCTTGGCTCCATGCGGGCTCCAGTAGGTCTTCTGCAGTATTTGTGATGATTGGGATGCAGCTCAACAGATGATTCATCCGAAAAAAACACCTTCTGCCACTTGATCAACTAGAGGTCAAGTTATTATTTGTTGCTCTTACAACTGAGATCGATGACAGGACTTTTGTAAATAAGATAAAAGTAGATAACTTTATATATATATATGAATAGTACGTTTTAAACTACTTTTTTATTTTAAAGCTGAATTTTAAGCATCATTACTTCAAGTTTTAGGTCCTAGATGGATTTTGCTGGATTTTTGTTTTCCAGGATTCTTTTATTATTAGACGATTGGATACAGAAGCACTTAGTATTTAAATCCTTTAAAAACATGTTTATTCTTAAAATATACCGATATGTGTCAAGAACAATGCAGATAGGGGTCTGAGGAAGAACAGGAGGCGCTTGGATAATTTGTGTCTTGTCTCGTACCAGAGGCGATGAGCTGTTCTTTGAAAGCGAATCAAAGGACAGCCTTAGAGATCAGTCCATCATGCTGTCTGCATTAAGAGCTTCTGTCACCCTGACACTCGCAGCATGGGAATCAATGAAGTTAAACTTCCTAGGGAGTTAAAACAAGATCTTCAATGAAACGTGGAGAGTGAGGCTCAGGAGAGCTGCTTTCACATTATTTGGAGATTCCACTTCGCCTTGATTAAGGCTGAAACATGAATGCAGGTGCTTTTGAGCAATGGAAACCTGATTTTGAAGGTGCCATAGAGTGCGTTGATCCCATGTGTTAAATTATTGTTGGATATCTACTAGGGCTGTGCAATATGGAGAAAAATAATCATATAGCGATTTATTTTTTTATTTTTTATTTTTTTGATTGAATATTGCAATTTTCGATTTTATTTGCGATTTTGGCAGCTGTTCTTGCTTTTTCAAACGCGCTACATACAGTACACACATTCTAAATGTATTCAGTGCACAAGAAGTGCAGAACAAAACATTTCACAATTAAATAACAGTATTAAGTATTAAAACGGTAGTCTTTAAAACAGACAACTTAAAATAAATTAACTTAAACTAACCTAAACTCTAGTTAAACACATACTGTACACGGTTGTACTAACAGCTTGATAAATAAAACTGTAATAAATAGTCTTAAAAACAGAAAACGTGAAAAAATAAAGATGAACTAACCTCAATTCCAGTCGGAACAATATCATAAACAATCATAACAATAAATAAAAACTTAAATCAAAACCACCTGCACCCGATCAACTTCGTCGTGCGCAGACAGACAGAACGATAGAAAGATAGAACAAAAGAACTATAAGAATGAAAGATATAATGAAAGAACAAAAGACGAAAGAAAGAACAATAAATAGATAGACAGACAGAACGAAAGATAGATAGAACGAAAGAACGAAAAAACAAAATATAGAACGAAAGAGCTAAAAAAAATGAAACAACGAAACTACGAAAAAAACGAAAGAAAGATGGATAGATAGACTGACAGACAGAACGAAAGATAGATAGAACGAAAGAACTAAAAAACACAAGATAAAATGAAAGAACGAAAAAACTAAAGAAAGAATGACAGACTGACAGAACGAACGAAAGATAGATAGAACGAAAAAACAAAAGATGGAACGAAAGAGCTAAAAAAATGAAAGAACGAAACAACGAAAAAAACGAAAGAAAGAACCAAAGATGGAACGATAAATAGATAGACTGACTGACAGAAGGAAAGCTTAACTTCGCTTAACTTCGTCGAGCGCGGAGTGAGCTCTGATTGGTTAACATCTTTCTCCCGCTCAGCTTAGCTGTAATTGCCCGCTGTGCTGCGTCAGCTCTGATTGGTTAACATATTAAAATCATGCGCACAAGAACGTGAACAAAAAATCCAAATAAATGAATAGATAAAATTACAGCCTTACGCGATTTAGAAATTGCGTGTGCTTAAATCGCGAATTTTTTTACATTTTTAAAATTTTGTGATTGTGATTAATTGCACAGCCCTAATTTCTACATAATAGGTATGTGGCTTAGTTAAGAAATGGCTGTATATGCTCATTGATAACCAAAGGGAATAACCTCTAGAATGAAAAGCTTAAGTTTGACCATATTTGGAATGACCATGAATATTAATGAGCTCTACTCTTATATCAGTGCTGTCTCTCCCGATGTCAAATATAATAAAATATAGGCTAAATTATAATTATACTCTACAAAAGGGACAGAGATGTATTCAGAGTTGATGAAGGATGGCGTCGTCTATCGACCCTAGTTCAATACTTATTTCCCTCATTGTATATTTTGGGGAATGTTCCCTCTGCCCTGCCAGTAATCGTTCTGACTTCAGCTGTATATAATATCCTGAATATATAAAGCAACATAAACATACAAGGCTACTTTTAGCTTTCATAACTCAGCTCATTCTTATTCTCAGAACTGCATACTAATAGAGTTTGCTTTTGGACTCTCTAGATGAGTTTTTGTTTGCAGAGAGACTGATATATTCCATAATATCAGCTCGCGCATCAATAAAACAGCACGCAGTATTACCATAGACAATAAATATTGCGCTCGGCACTCAGATTGTGCTGAAAAACACACTTTATGACATCTCTTCAGTAGTGTACTCAGACTGCAGACTGTCACAGATGCGTTTACCCTGTGTGTGTGCACTTGAAGTGTGTTGTAGTGTTTGCGCAGGTGTCTTGTGCATGTCTCCGCCGTGACACTGTAACCAGTACACGCAGTCACCCAGTGCTTTGTTGACTCAGACACATCACAGCGTACGGCCTTCAGTCGGCTGTAGGATGCCAGACCCACGCCTGTCTTCACTATACACACATATACATGCACATACGCAGCCGCAGAGCGTCCCGTTGTGTGTCGTGACACCGGCAGCATGAGTCCCTCCCTCAGCACACACCCACAGACCAGACTCACACACACACACACATGGATCTCCTCCAGTCCGTGAGTCACTGCTGCCCATTTACTCCTGCTCAGATGTGCTCATGGACACTTTCTGTGCGTCTCTGCATTTTTGGCCTCCTTTTTATTTAGATGCCACACTTTCATCTTACGAGATCAAATGATCAAGGTTTCCTTTAGACCAGGGCTCTCAAATCTCAAACTCATAGGAGGGACATTTTAACGTTCAACACTGCCCAAATTATTTTTCTTGCTTAGAGTTTTTGTCTTGTCTTGCTTCTACACTCCATCCAAGAACCTTTGGCATACTATTTTCAACATACTACTATTTGCGACATACTAAATATATTTTTGAATACTGTTTATGAAGGGATGTGACGAGATCTCGCAAGACTAAATCACGACGAGATTTTTCGTCGAGGTGAAAAGTCGTCTCGTGAGTTGTGACGTTATGATGAAGCGTGAGGGTGAATTTAGCATTGAGGATTGGATGCCGGATTGGATTTGAGCCGCACATCAAGTGCTTTGCACGCACTAGGCATGGGCCAGTATAAGATTCTGACGGTATGATAACCTTGGATAAAAATATCAGTTTCACAGTATGACGGTATTGTGATTACTGCTCTAAAATAAAAAAAAAAATTCAAAATGTCTGGCTAAAAAACAAAAGCTTTTTCCTCTCTGAACACACTATATATTTTATTTTGAGAAACATTTAAAATAATTTGGGGCAGTAAACGTATCAGGGTAAATAATTCAAGTGAATCATTGACTTCTGCGGTCTTCATTAGTTTCAAAAACACTGATTGTCTTTACAACTTACACCTAAAAAATAAAATGTGAATAAAAAAATCTTCCACATACCTTAGAAAAAGGTATAGCAGAAATTTTTGGCGGTATGAAAACCTTGACTTTTACATACCGCGATATACCTTGAAAACAGTTATCGGCCCATGCCTAAACACACCTGGCAATGCAAGCTGGCCTCGGAGTTGCGCGTCACTCGTTTGCTTGGGCGAGTGAGTGTGACGTAACTGTTTTTTCTTCACCGGGAGTTTAAAGGTTGGCGCATCCAAAACACACACACATTAACCATGGCTCATAACTAGGGACAGACAGAATCTGCAAACATTTTTAGCTATTTCTGCGCAGAATTTTGTTAAAAATCTGCGGATTTGACTCTTTAATGTGAACGTTTCAATTTCTTTTCTTTTTTTCTGCTTTTTTGCTCTTTTATTGTAAATTTGCTTATTTATTTATTTATTTATTTATTAAGAATTTCTTTCAGTTTTTCTTTTATTTTTAATTTATTTCCTTTTTTTATTTTTTACGGGAAATGTTTGTTTATTTATTTTTATATACTTTATTAGATAGGACAATAGAGAGAATTAACAGGAAACCATGGGGAGCAGAGACAGGGGAAGGATCGGCACAGGGGAAGGAACTCAGGTTGCCGTGAGCACCGGAGTGCATGTGTCGACGCACTAACCACTACACCTGGCGCCGACGATATGTTTGTTTATAATTCAATGTGGTGGTTGGTATTCCATGTAAAAAAAACTAATAAAAAATTGCGTAATAAAATTCTGCTCGAGCAGATTCCGAGTACGCGCACACACACAATCAACTACTGGAGACACACACACACCCATCGTCAGCATCATCTCGAACACGCGTTTATGCTGTTCGGAAAAACACAGAGGCTGTCGCCGAGTGAAAGTGACACAAGTTCAATTTGTGGATAAGAGTTCGATTCTCATGTAAAACTATGCAGGGGAGAAGCCAGTTGAGTTTATAACAAAATATTTAGCAGTGTTGGCATGTCCTTTATGGCATAATTCATAAAATAAATGTAAAAATAACTTTCATTACAAGTGGATTTAAAAAAGGATTTTTTTTAGTTGAATAAAATATGTTCTGTTCATGTATTTCATCATTAAAGATTTATTAAAAATAGTGTAAAAATCTCGTCTCGTTCTTGTGAACACAATCTCGTGGCTCGTATCGTCTCGTGAGGTAAGCATCTCGTCACACCCCTACTATTTAGGATGGACAGTAAGTTAGTTGGGACGCAGCAGAAGAGATTTCAGCTGCTGTCTGGGCTTTCCCTGTCTTTCTACACCTCCCTTTCTTCATGCGTTCAATACTTTTTCCTTGTGTTGTTTCATTTTATTGCACATAACTTAATTTGTAAACTAATTATTTTAGTTTTCCTTGCATATATGGATTCCTTTGTTTGTTATCAACATCAGGTAAACATTTCAAGTCAACAGCACCTTCAGAAATATGTTTTTTGAGTAAAATGGTGACGTGTCCAATACTTATTTCCCCCACTGAATATTTTGGGGGCCAAAACTTGTTATGTTTTTGATGCAAGTTGCAGGCTGGAGGGAGGAGAATATGAGACCCCTGCTTTAGACGTTTGTGGTGTTTTCTTTATTAGAGGAGGGGTTTATATTAATGGCATGCTGTGCTTTAATAAAGGTATAGTTCCCCCAAAAACGAACAATCATACATTTCATTAATGAAAATCTCTCTGAAAATGTTCCCCCTGCCCTACCAGTGCTCCTGCAAATAGATTTCCTTTTCAAATAGAGTCTTAATGCGTCTCACACCACTCCCTGCCTCATACATTTTCCTCTGACCTTATTTTTAAGAGGAAAATCAATTTAGCAGCAGTTCAGATGATCAATCCTATTGATCGCTTGCAATTTGAGGAGAAGCGCTGTCATCAACAGACCACAGAGAAAAACTGCATCACATTATCAGACTGTATTGTTTTCTTGAGACAAAGAATGAACGTATTTGTTCTGTCTCGGATTGGTGTACCTTTAGGAGGGTTCTCTTTTGGTGTTTTCCAGGGCTGAATGGTTATTTTATAATTCTCTTGTGCTGTCGGTTCAGTGGCTGTAACTCAGCATGCTGAAAGTAGAGCATCGCCAGGCCTGCACTGTGTGTGTGTATGTGTTTGTGTGAGACGCCTGACCAAATTAATTCAGGGCTTTCCCGCCCTTACCTCCCCCTTTCAGCTGACTCTGGAATAACCGTGATATATTTACCACGGCCTAAATGAGTTTGACTTCACAGTGGCGTGTGTGTGTAAATTTGGCCATGAGAAGACAGGACTTCCCATAAACAGCAAGAGGGATGTGTGTGTTCGCGCATATCTTGTATTTTTAACATTGTGGGGACCAAAATGTTCCTTCGAGTATAGCAAACTAGTAAAACTGGACCTTGTGGGGACATTTTTGGACCCCCATGAGGAAAATGACTAATAAATCATGCAAGTGTTTTGCAAATGTAAAAATGCAGGTTTTCTGTGATGGTAGATTTTGGGGAAAGGGGACAATATATTCAGTCTGCACAGTTTAAACATCATTACAGCTTTGGGTAGACCCCAAAAAGATAGCTGTACAAGTGTGTGTGTGCTTGCTCATGTTTTAGGTGCCCCACAAGTATAGCAATACCCATACATTTTGACATTGTGGGTACATTTGTTTTGGTCCCCATGAGGAAAATGTGTCTGTCTGAATGCGTGCGTGTGTATCTGTGTTCACACTTGTATTTAAAGGTGCAGTGTGTAAGTTTGACACCTAGTGGTTGAACTAGGTATTACATTCCTGGATTAAAACAAACGCAAACGCAGGTTGCCAGATTGAGGAGTGAGTCTGATGATCGAGCCTAAAGGCTGATTTAAACCGTGTTCTAAATAAAAGCAAAGGCACGCGATAGAAGGAATATTCTCCATATTAAAAGGAGTTTTTGTCCTAACCAACACAAGGGATGTGATTCTTCCATATAATATGGATTTCCATATTTTCCAAGCTATCTGTTTTTCTCAAGCAGATGACCTGCTTCAATCCAGACATCTGTCAGGGATGTATTTGTAGACCTACCTTGGCTACGGTGTATATATCATAATGATATTGTGTAGTCCTACAATGTGACGAAGACACTGACAATATGGAAGATTATGAAATCGCTTTGAATGCGTGCGCAGCTTTGCTTACTTTTTCAGCGCTCACATTTGGATGTCATGACCACGTACACTCTATGTACATTATAAATACAGCTGCAGGACGCACATTTGTTATTATTCTCTACAAGTCATCTGTTGTTATGTCTTCATGAATTCATCGCTACAGCCTAGCACCTCAAATATAATCCCTGAATGTGTCACAAGTTTAGATGGTACTACAGATTTATAAAAATATATTTTATGATTAATTAAAACTAGGCTATTAAAAACAGGGACTAAGCCGAAGGATAGTGAAAGTGATCAACTCTTACTATGTATTATTTTTTTCAGGGTGGAGTGTTGAAGTATATCAGGCTGCTCAATTCAGCTGGACTTATTATTTTTACCATTTGAATTATTGACTGACTAGTAGTTTCTTTATCACGTTGGAATAAAAAGAGTCTCTAAATTACAGGTAAAGTTGTATACTGTGGACACAAGAGAACTTACCGAGTTAGTGTGGATCTGTCCTGACATAAACCTATTTCATATTAGTTAGGTCACTATTAAACTGCTAAACATAAAAAATGATGAAGCAAAAAATGAAACTTACATTGTGTGGCCAGGACCGGCGCAGAGGCGACCTAGGTGGCTGCAATAGGGCAGCAGAGCAGTCAGAGCGGTGTCCGCGGCACGTCCTCCACCTCGCAGCACTTCGCTTTCATCTACAACAAACCCCGCATCATCTCAACACCAAGCTTTCCTCCTCTAACACACCCCCCCCCCCTTTTTTTTTTTTACATTTTATTTTATTTTTTATTTTTTTCAGGATTAAAGGCGGCATAGCTTTCGGTTTGAGGGCGGCATTCTCGTCGTCTGCCTAGGGGTGGGCAAAATCGGTCCTGGAAGGCCGGTGTCATGCAGAGTTTACCTCCAACCCTAATCAAAACACACCTGCCATTAGATTTCTAGTGATCTGAAAACACTCTTTAGCATGTTCAGGTGTGTTTGGTTAGTGTTAGAGCCCTCCAGAAACGAGGTTGCCCACCCCTGGCCTAGAGTGTTTTTTTTTTTAAAGGAGTGGCGTGGTCTCATCTTTCTTCTTTTTTTTTTGTCCTCGGCTGATCACATCCCTGCAACACCTGAAATAATTGTTTTAGAAACGGCTTTTATTTCTCTCAGTTGAACAACAGAAAACTGACAATGATCTCCTCGGGTACTCCTCATGTGCTTTATTTAAGTGTAAAATCTTGAAATATGCGTATACTTCTTAGGAGGTCTTCAAATATAAGACTAAGCAGGAGTTTAGAAAATTGTAGATTCTCTAATTTCCACTGTATTATTAGTATGCAAAGCAAGCTATTCTATGCGGTGTAAAATATTTGTGTTGAGATTTGATCAGTTTCACACAGCTGTGAGAAATCAGCCCTGAAGAGAGTGGAGAAATGGGACTGACTCTGTTCTCCAGAGAACAAGTGTCAACACAATCAAGCTGCTGCTTTCTGCTCATTAATGCTTTTGACACGACAGATCATTTATGTTGGTCTTCATTTTGAGCACGGCGAGCAGACCTGAGTTATTTCCAAACTGTCCCAGCCCGGGTCAAACTCATGAAGTTAAATGAAAATGAACCAGATGAACCAATGGCCAAGTGTTTTGCTGGTCAGAAAGTGAATTATTCATGAATTAGCATTGATTTTGTTAAGTGGTTACGCTCAGAGTGTACTTTAGGAATAATATGTAATGGGTTAAACTTTGTCCTAACAATATATGTCGCGTTAAGCAACAGAAACATTTAAATGCCAGCCATTCATTTAAATATCTGCCACTGCACTCCCAATGAAATGGTTAGGGCTGTAATCTAATAAATACATATTTTACCTATTTAACATTATTAAAAGTACATATGGGTTACTGATGTTGGTTTGCACCGAGTCACAGTTCTGACTTTCATTTTAACACCGCCTGCTAGTTATTGTGTTTTTTAAGATATTAGGTGAACTACATGCTGCTGCTTTCAATAGTATGGCAGTAAATGTAGAGTTTAATGGTATTTTGAGTGAAGCGCAGCACTGTGTTCATTTACACATGACCAGCTCTTGACATATAGACTGGCTTCTGCATATGCCTGAATATTCTTTTGAGAACACACACCACTGACCATTTTTACCAGCTCGAAATGAGGAGCGCTCATTAAAGTATAACAAAAAGTGTAATAAAGTTTGTAAGGTGTAAGTAATTAGATAAAAATAATGTTGAATAACAATAAGAGTGTAACTAAGTGTATAATTTATTAACATTTTAAAGTAAATTATGGATATTTCTTTATTATTTTGCAGTGAAATCTCACCATTAAAGCAACATTATATTATGTTACGTTACGTTACGTTACCTTACATTACATTACTTTACATTATATTATATTATATTATATTATATTATATTATATTATATTATATCATATTATATTATAAGCACCTTAGTATAGCACCATAATAATAGTGATAGAAGTATATAATCATAAATTTGCATGTAAAATTATTATTACTTTTAAAGTGAATACCGCAATTCAAAAGTTAATTTATTTAAATAAACTGTAATTATATATGTTTAAATGAATTATTGTTGTTGTTGTTGTTGTTGTTGTTGTTGTCACAATCACCAGCGATCTAACTCTCCTTTGATGGAGAACATGCACTTTCACGTGGACTACAATTCTGCCACCATGAACAACTACAAATCCTGTCAAGCACCACACACACACACACCTGTTCCAGTTTTCTGTTGATTGCGCACACACACACACACACACACACACACACAGCTGGGAACTGCTCATGAACTGATTAGATGGACTATTTATAAGGCACTCAAACACACAGACTTTGCTGAGTCTTGTTTAACTGTTTGGTGACATTACGAAATCACATTTTGTGACATTTCCTTTGCCTTGCCTTTTCGTGTTTGGCTTTGTTCTGTTTGTTTACGTTGCTTGCCGTCTGTACTGACCATTCCCCTGTTATTTGACTACTCTTCTGGATTTGCCTGACCATTGCCTACCTGACCCGTCTCATAATAAATCCTGCATTTGGATCCTCAACTCACATTACAATTATTATTATTATTATTACTATTATTATTATTATTATGTACAAACAAGCACAGCAAACTGTTTCCACTTACATTTATTTATTGTAATTGAATCGCTGATGTCAATATTTTGCTTTATTCATACTTCAGCACAGTGCTTTCATAATGACCTAAAAAGCTTTCCCTGTGAATGAAGGTTTCTGGAGAAACAACCTTTATATTTTATCCCCAGAGGATGTTTCCACGTATAGGTGTTTTGTGACATGAAATGTCATTTTATCTTTCTCTGATGACTCTGAGCTCCAGCATGTTTTCTTCTCCCTGTGGGACTGTGTGTGTGTTTTGTGTGTTCTGTCATTGTGTGAACCTCCTCCCGATGCACACATTTACAGTACAAACACACACCTTTAAAGATTCTCCTTCTTTGATCCACATCACATCTGTAGCTGGCATGTGAACAGTGATTTTAGTGAGCTCTCGCACCTGTGTTTGTCAGTCTTTGGCATGAGGTCTCGGTGAGGATATTGACTGTGTCTATGGCCATGACTCCAATCCACTTGTGTTTGAAATACAGTATTGATGTGATTTACCTCTTCAATGCTCTCGTCCGTATTATCCCCTGCTGAACAATCAATCTCCACTAACTACTGCTGAAGGTACTCAGTGTCAAAACCTCTCTGCTCTTCTCTTGCTACAGAGATGAAATCTGACTGCTAATGTGACTTATGCTCCACTAGATCTTTATACTTGCTGAACAGCCAGCCATAAATGTGCGGCCAGAGAATCTGCTTTTTTATTTACTGGATTGAATTGCATTGTGTGTGTGTTGAAAGTAAGACTGGGTTATATAGTACAGGCCAACAAATATGCTGTAAGCATTTGCATATAATTTCTGGATGGATGGATGGATGGAGTTTATGGAGGGATGAATATATAGATAGGTGGAAGGAGGGAGGGATGGTTGACAGATTGGTGAATTGTGGATGGATGGATGGATGAATGGATAGATAGATAGATGGATGAATGGATGGACAGATGGATGGATTGAATGTGAAAGTGGGTGCAGAGATGGATAGGTGAGTTGATGAAGGGATGGATATACAGTATAGGTGGCTGGATGCAGGGGTGGGTGGATGGATAGATAGATAGAAGGATGCATGGATAGATGGGCAAGTTGGCACAGAGATGGATAGTGGGTTGATGGAAGGGTGGATATATATAGATGGATGGATGGATGGATGGGTAAGTTGGTGCAGGGATGAAAGCAGCGAGGGATGAATGGATGGATTCAAGGATGGTAAGTTGGTGCAGGGATGGATGAATGGAAGGAGGATGGATGGATGGATGGATGGATGGAAGGATGGTAAGTTGGTGCAAAAATGAGTGAGATGATCCATGTATGGAGGGATGGATGAATAGATTGCTGAAATGGATGATGGATGGGTGGATGGATGGATGGATGGATGGATGGATGGATGGATGGATGGACGGACGGACAGATTGATGTGTAAGTTGGTGCAGAGATGGATAGGTGAGTTGATGAAGAGATGGATATATAGAAGGATGGGTAGATAGATAGATAGATAGATAGATAGATAGATAGATAGATAGATAGATAGATAGATAGATAGATAGATAGATAGAGGGAGGGATTGATGAAGGGCTGGATAAGTTGATGCAGAAATGGATAGGTGAGTTGATGAAGGAAGGTATGGATGGATGGATGGATGGATAGAGAGGAAGGGAGGTTTGGAGGGATCTATGGATGGATGGGTAAGTTGGTGTAGAGATGGATAGGGTGATGGAGGGATGTATATATCGATAAGTGGTTGGGTGGACGGAGTGAGGGATAAATGGGTGGAGAAATGGTGGGATTGATGGCAAGATGGGTAAGTTGGTTGATTGATTGATTGATGAAAGTATAGAAGGTGAATAAAATGAGGGGTATATATGATTGGATTGGGGAATGGTCTGAGTGATGGACAGATTGACAGATAGATAGAACACTTGTTCTTCTGAAATTTGAAAGAAAAACACATTCTCCATATTTCCTCTGTTTAATGACAGCAGAAGAAACTTAAGTCCTCATGGCAGCTCTTCAAACCACACAACATCTCCTCCCAAGATAAAGAAGAGATATTTACCCGTTTGGTTGGGTTGATGCCATGTACTGAAAATAGCTTCCCTCAATGCAACGCTGTTCAGCAGCGAGCACAGATCCACAAACAGTAATGTGTGTGTTTACTCAGCTCGCACTTACTGCTGGTAAACCGCATCACTGACAGATTTGAGGCTCTAAAACTTGTTTGTGGAACACATGAAATACAGCATTCTGAGGTTTTTCCTGGTCAATGATGTTTTACATTAATTTGGTGGCATAGTGGTTAGCGCTGTCACCTCACACCAAGAAGGTCGCTGGTTCGAGCCTCGGCTGGGTCAGTTGGCATTTGGAGTTTGTATGTTCTCCCCTTGTTTGTGTGGGTTTCCTCCGGGTGCTCCGGTTTCTCCCACAGTCCAAAGACATGCTACAGGTGAATTGGGTAAGCTAAAATTGTCTGTAGTGTACGTGTGTGAATGTGAGAGTGTGTGGGTGTTTCCCAGTGATGGGTTGCAGCTGGAAGGGCATCCGCTGTGTAAAGCATATGCTGGATACGTTGGCGGTTCATTCCACTGTGGTGACCCCTGATTAATAAAGGGACTAAGCCGAAAAGAAAATGAATGAATAAATGAATGAAGGAATGTACAGAAATGGTTCTATATCTCGATCATCAGGATATGAGATTACTTTTGTTGTGATATGAGATTTTTGTCATCACCCAACACTAGATATGATGAGTAATATGATGGCAGAAAGTACACAATACCTTTATATTCCATTTTCCAGGTTCATGTCACCGAACACCAACACAAACCACAATTGCTGTCATCTCTCATAGTAAAGCTAGTCGATCAGTAGTCGCTAAACTTCCCCATAATCGATTCTGTTTGTGATTTCTTTTGAGGAGCCGTCTCAGATTGAGTTTCCTCTACACTTCCTCTAGTGTTTGTTTATAATGCAGTCAAACACCTGTGGCAGTACTGCCTGTAAAATGGCCAATAAAAGCAGAATGTTTCATAAAAAAAAAAAAAACGCAATGTTGTGTGGAAAGCTGAGCAAGTAGAAGGAATGAATACATTCCCCTTGAGGGAACTGCTCACCTCTTAATACAATGCATTTCTCTCTACACATCCCTGTGTTTATCTAACCTCTGCTTCAGCGCCCGAAAGGAAAAATGAAAAGACTGTGGCAGGGGAACGAATGCAGTGTTTGTCCTTCTAAGGCTCTTTTGTGTGTGCGTGTGCTTGTGTGTGTTTTTCTTCATTGTTTTGGATTGAGTAGAAATTTGTTTTTTTTCCCTCAGCTCTCATTTCTTTTAGATTAGGCAGAGCTTTGAGTCTTGCTTTGCTCATGTGACAAGGCGATGCGCTGTCTGTGGTGCTGAACTGTGTGGTTTCTGTCCATGGTGCTGATCCTCTGTTTTTATCACAGATTACTTCTGCCTTTGGCTTATTAATTATGATTTATTTCCATTCCATCCCATTGTTATATATATTTCGATATCAGTGTATATATATGCAATATATATTTCAATATCAGTTGTTAATGCTTCCTTATTTAAAAGAGTATTCCCAACAACGACTGAAGCTACAAAAATGATGTGCCTATTTTACCTCAAATTTACCTAAAATCCACTTCAAACTCACTCTCTTGTTGATCACAGCTGATTTCCAGGAGTCATATCATATTCTTATCTTTTATGTTGGAGATTCATTGTAAATTCTATATTTTCTTTAATCACTCTGCTGTCATGAAGGGCTGTTTAATAAGTGTAAAGATGAAAAATTAGTTATTTTTATAACTATAGATCGGGCTGGGCGATATGGCAAAAAATGCAGCCTCGGTTAATTATTGTATTGAATGAAAACAATATATATTTCGATATCAGTGGTTAATGCTTCCATATTTATAAGATTTTCCCAACAATGACTGAAGCTACAAAAATGATGTGCCTATTTTCAGTGGGCGGTAATATTTGTCAGCCGAAAATTTGGTACGTCTCTAATAACAACACACTTCTAGATTCCCATTGTTGCACATATTTCCTGCTTGATTGGCTCTTAGATCATTTATTCATTCATTTTCCTTTGGCTTATCCTCTTTATTTATCAGGGGTCACCACAGTGGAATGAACTGCCAACTTATCCAGCATATGTTTTTTTGTACATGTAATATTTTTTTTAAAGGGAAATGTTACCTAAAAACCCGCTTTGAACTCACTTTAATGTTGATCACAGCTGATTTCCAAGAATCATGTCATATAAAATCATAAAGATCTCTTTCCCGTCCCAATTTTTAAACGCTATTGTGCATATTTAAATACACTTTATACACAAATACACAGTACACAGAATGTACTGTAGATTTTGCGATACTATTTAGCATATTATGAATGTATAGCCGTCTTATAGGTTATATTATTCACTACTTTACGAAGAACTTAATATCTATTTAGTCTCTCTGAACAAATGGTGTGGCTTACTGAGCTCCTTATGTGAACTTTAATTCCCCAAATTCAAGAAAGACCTTATAAATGGCTGACGCAATCCTACCCAGGTCACTGTCTGTGAGCAAAAACAGGGGTGTTCAGAGCAACTGCCCTTGAGAGGAATGGAAATGCTAATCCCAATGCTTTCTGTGGCTCTATTCTCTCCTGGCTTTAACACAGATAGAACAGAGTGTGTAGAAGTTTCATTTTAAAGACCGTAAGTTCTGTTTGAAACTCACCCAAGTATTTATTATGCCTTCATTTTCCCTTTCCCATTTATCCTCATTTTTTCTCTCCTTTCTTTCACATTTATTCATCTTTTCTCGTCTCTCCTTGTCAGCGTGTGCAATTATAAATAAAGCCTTTTAAACTTGTTTTAATGAATTTCCAAGGGCATTCAGCTTGATTCCAGCGTGTTTGTGCCTTTTCCCAGAAATCTGCCTTCCTGTGGTGCAAGTTCCGGATCTAACAAACCAGTGTGTAATTTTCAGGTGAACCCCAAAGACCTTCAGTATTGTGTTTGATTAGAGCTGGAACCAAACTCTGCTGGAAATCTGATTTACTGAAGCTGGATTGAACTGCTTGGCCTTAATTAGATCTAAAAATAGAGGTTTGAGCTAGCAAAAAAAAAAGTGGACGGCTGGTTTTATTGCTCAAAATATGCAGTTTCCATATGATGCCATCTTAAATGGTCATTATTTTGTTTATTGGGTGTACTAGGTTAATAACCTGCTTTGT
The DNA here is from genome assembly GCA_903798035.1 of Danio albolineatus. Taxonomy (NCBI): domain Eukaryota; kingdom Metazoa; phylum Chordata; class Actinopteri; order Cypriniformes; family Danionidae; genus Danio; species Danio albolineatus. The sequence continues at coordinate 2,256,841 of CAIGQQ010015131.1, forward strand.
TTCTCGTTGTCTGGAATACTTAAATCTCATTGGACAGTCACAACATTCGAAGGTATGTTGTTCTCAGATAACAGGCCTATCTGTTGATTCATCTGTACTGTCAGTAAATACGTTCACTTCCATTGATATGCTAGTCTTTAACTTCGCTTTTTTTTGACAGTTTGGCGCTAAAATGTGACTGAATAATATGTAGGTTAGTGTATGCTTTATTCAACCATTTTTGTTTCTTTCAGCTTTGCATTTAATTCCAAAATTATAAACTATTATGGCTCAGAACTAGTGTTGTCAAAATATCGATGAATATAGATAGTGAAATATTTAAAATTGTTTTTGGGTGGTATCGATACTCGCACCCAGCAGGGAGATGAATAATTAATAACAATATTAAGATTTCAACACTTGTTTTAATCAGAAAATAAGAAAAATTGCACTAATTTAGATTTTTGTTTAATTGTGTTGTGGACTTAAGGACTGCTGTCGTATGTGGTATAAGTATTAAATGGTTTAGTTATTCTTTAAATTTATTGAACTTTTCCCCATGGTATCGAAAATGGTATCGAATATCGATACAATCGATATCGAAGATATTGTGTTGAAATTGGCAATTCCAGTATCAAGACAACACAGCTCAGAACAATGTTAGGTGTCTCATTTTTTTTTAAATTGACAAGTAGCCCTGTAATAAGCAGGAAAAGGTAAATCTAAACTTTTTGTTTTTGTTTTTTTGCTGAATAACATCTGTAAGTCTTATACAAGAGCCCTCCATTTATTTATTTTCATTAATTGGTCTCTTATTTATCAGGGGTCGCCACAGCGCCACACCGGCATATGTTTTAAGCAGAAGATGCCCTTCCAGCCGTAACCCAGTGCATGTAAACACCCATACACTATACTTATTTTATTCACACAGACACTCATGCACTATGGCCAATTTAGTTTACTCAAGTCTCCCATAGTGCATGTCTTTGGACCCACGCTAACACCAGGAGAACGTGCAAACTCGCCCAGCCGGGACTCAAACGAGTGACCTTCTTGCTGTGATGCTACAGTGTTAACCACTGAGCCACCGTGCTGCCCCCAAAAGCCCTTCAATAGAATTGTTTATTCACACACAATACTTAAATGCTGAACTTCAATTCTGGCTTCTACTAAGCTCCACCTTCCTGAAACAGCAGCGTGCTCTGATTGGCTTGTTGAGCCCAGTGCACTGTGATTGGCTAAACATTTTCAAACTGTGTCAGAAAAGTAACGTCAACCAAGGTTCCCCGGCCTCGGAAATGCCTCTGCCTACATTGTTGTGAAATATAAAATACATTTCTCTGTGTGTATTTCATCACACATTAAGGATAACAAATCCACAAGAGGGCGCTGTCTATATTTCTAAATCTAAAATGTGTTAATTAGGGTTCATTTTGTTGTATGTTTTTCTTATTCACATTATTCTTTTACACTTCCACGAGAATGGCTTGTCGTACAGATCACCTAGACCAGCAAACCCCTGACCTAAACCCAACCAAAGAGAAAAGTCCACTGTGACCATTTTACCTTGATTTTACATTGCTTTTTTATGTTTTATTTGATGTTGTTCAAAGAACTACAGGAAAATAACCCTTTACCCATCGATAATATGCCCCTGTAAATATTATTAGTGTGAAAAGGAATAAAACCTGTTGGTGTTATACTGCCCCCTGCAGTTCATTTTAGCTACAAAATGCAGTCAAACATACAGTTGAAGTCACTATTATTAGCCCTCTTGAAGTGTTAGCCTCCTGTATACTTTTCCCTCAATTTCTGTTTAACGGAGAGAAGATTTTTCTCAACACATTTCTAAACATAATAATTTTAATAGCTAATTTACAATTGCTAATTTCTTTTATCTTTGCCATGATGACAGCACATATTATTTGATTGGATATTTTTCAAGATGCTAGTATTCATCTTAAAGTAACATTTAAAGGCTTAACTAGGGTTATTAGGCAAGTTAAAGTAATTAAGCAAGTCATTGTATGATGATAGTTTGTTCTGGAGCCAATAAAAAAATATATGTGTGTGTGTGTATATAACAAATTAAGCCCTGGTTACAGCCTTATTCCAAAATGGATTAAATTCATTTATTTCCTCAACCTTCTACACACAATCCCCCATAATGACCATGTGAAAAAAAATAATTTAATTGTTGCAAATTTATTAAAAATAAAAAACCTGAAAAATGTTTGTCTCATCAGACTAGTGAATTTTGGTTCTGATGGTCTGAGAGTCCTCCTGGACTAAGGCCCTTCTCCCCGTTCACTCTGCTTAGATGGCCGGCCAGCTCTAGGAAGAGTCCTGGTGGTTCCAAACCTCTTCCACTTACGGATGATGAAGGCCACTGTTCTTATTGGAACTTTCAGAGTAGCAGAATTTTTTTCTGTAACCTTCCTTTGTCTTTATGCTTGGTTTGTGCACTGTCAACCCTGGGAGCTTATATAGACAGGTGTATGTCTTTTCAAATCATGTCCAATCATCTGAATTTACCACATGTGAACTCCAATTAAGATGCTGAAACATCTCAAGAATGATCAGTGGAAAACTCTTTCAAAAACTCTTTGATCACATTGTCATTATGGGGGATTGTGTGGAGAATTTTGAGGAAATACATGAGTTTCATCCATTTTGGAATAAGGCTGTAACATAAACAAATGTGGAAAGAGTGAAGTGCTATGAATACTTTAGCTTAAGGTGGCTGACTTTAAAATGATTTTTTTTTTAAACTGCTTTTATCCTAGTCGAAATAAAACAAATAAGACTTTCTCCAGAAGAAAAAATATTAGAGGAAATACTGTGAAAATTTCCTTGCTCTGTTAAACATAATTTGGTAAATATTTGAAAAAGAAAATAAATCACAGGAGGGCGAATCATTTTGACTCCAGCTGCATGTTTAAGTACGTTTTTGAGGTTTTACAAAAATGCAGCTTACACTTGGTGCACTTTGACGACTGTTAGCGACCCCTGAAATCCTTTGAGCCTGATGGTGGCGCACCGACAGATGGGGCTGATCCTGACTCTGCACAGCCTCCTTCTGTTTCATATTCATTGCAGATTTTCCCTGTTATAATGCTTTTTTTTTTGTACCTCCGACTTGCCGTGGCACCCCTGGGCTCTCCCGCTCAGCACTTTTTCCCACCGTCACCAGCATATTGATTTTGTCTGTCTTTTCATATCCCTCCCAAAGAAACAGTCAGCTATTCAGAGGATATTGTCTCGCGTTTCTGTTGTTTGTTGGTTTTAATCATGAACTGGGGGAAAGAAGCAACAACAAGAGCAACACTGTAAATGTCTTTTTGCTTATTGAAACATTTTACAATCAGGATGAAATGCGATACTGATGATTGGGTTTTGCTATCTTGTATCTCTTTCTGAATCAGAAGATCGTTTATCTGAACATCATTAAAGGCCAGTTTACTGTTTGCAAGATATAATAAGGCTCGGTTTGAGTTTTAAATCAACCTCTTTGTCCTCCTCTCAATCTCATCTATTTATTCTGAATGTCATGTAGTATCATTGTCTATCGTTGTGAAACCAGGGTAGCTTTTTAACAGTTGTTCATGAATTCATTCGTTCATTTTCCTACCAATTAGTCCCTTAATTCATCAGGGGCTGCCACAGCGGAATGAACCGCCAACTATTCCAGAATATATATTTTACACTGCGGATGCCCTTCCAGCTGCAACCCAGTACGAGGAAACCTCCATATACTCTTACATTCACACACATTCATACACTACAGCCAATTTAGCTTATTCAGTTCACCTATAGCGCATGTGTTTGGACTGTGGGAGTCCAACATGGGGAGACCATCCAAACTCTACACAGAAATGTGCGACTCAAACCAGCGAACTTCTTGCTGTGAGGCACGGGGTCACCTCTAAAAGGAACATATGTAGCAATATTACATTTTTTTTACTGGGGTTTAAAATAAATATTCATAATAATAAGTGATCATTATTAAACTATTTTGTTGAGTTTTTAGTAATTTTATGATTTTTTTATTCACTTAAAATATGATAAGTTTAACAATAGTATTATAGTTTGTTTTCTAAAGTATTTATTTTTATTAATTATTATTTATTAAGTAATAAAAATACTTAGAATTTTATTTGCTACATGAGAACCCTGATCATGTATAAAATGTATATAGGTAACAAGAAGAACTATTTTGCCAGTGGGGTTAAAAATAAATTAATAGTTTTTAAAAAAATCATTTATTAGTAATTTTGTTTATTTTTTGTTTAATTTGTTTTATTGAGTATTTTTTTGGCATCATTTTTAATCATTTATTTTTTATACATTTTTAATTTATTTATTTTTTAATCAGCTTTATTATGCAACAAATACAATATTTTATTTACTAGATCAGAAACCTGATCATAACAATAATAAAATGGATAAAGGTAACAAGAATAATATTTTTCCACTGGGTTTAAAATAAAACTTATTAATAAAGTAATCATCATTTATGGTTTTGTAAAGGTTTTAGTAATTTTATGTCATTTTTGACAGTGCACTTTTTATTAATTTTAAATAAGATCAGTTTAACAGTTTTATTCTAGTATGTTTTATTTAAAATATTTATTGCAAGTAATAAAACATGCTTATAATTGAATTTACTATACAAGAAGCCTGACCTTAATTAAATAAAATGTGGGTAACAAGAATATCTATTTTGCCAGTAGGGTTTTACAAATAAAGTATATGTGTGCATGCGTGCGTGCGTGCGTGCGTGTTTTTGTGACATGTCAGGACACAAATCTGTATAATGGCACAGGTATGACACAGGTATTACAAAAAGGAGGTGAAATATGAGGACATTGGTGACGTCCTCATTTCTCAAAAAGCCTATAAATCCCACAGAATGAGTTTAATCAGAGTCCACAAGTCCAAAGACATGTACTTGGGTGAATTGGGTAGGCTAAATTGTCCGTAGTGTATGTGTGTGAATGAGTGTGTATCGTATGTGGGTATATATATATATATAACACAGGGAGAACATGCAAACTCCACACAGAAATGCCAACTGAACCAGTCTCGAACCAGCAACCTTCTTGCTGTGAGGCGATCATGCTACCCACTGCGCCCCTGTGACGCCCTATATATATAGTAATTTTATGTCCTTATTTTTAACAATTTAGTTTTTATTCATTTTAATTTATTTTATTTTATTTTCATTTTTGTTAAATGAATGCGTCTTTTATAACAGATGAAACACAGCAAACAGTCTTTCCTCCTCCCGTTAACTCACAGTCTGCATTTGAAGCTGGTTTTGCTCATCTGAAGTGCATGCGTTGATGAATTGCTGTGGTTAGTCCAGCTGTGTTAAGGGCAGCTCCGGTGTAATAACTTCATGATAAGTTTGTTACGGCACTAATAACTCCGTCAATTTTCCCTGGAGAGTATAGCACACTTGACGGATGTGTGACTCTGTAATGAGTGCTGTGGAAACAGGAGGGACGGAGAAGAAAATCTACTCTGCTGTTTCTGTGAAACATTGATCCGGTCAGAGTTATTGTTTTCTTTAAAGGACTTCAGTTGTGTATATTTTAAATGATTTCTTTCTCTGTTCTGATTTCTGTTCTGTCTGTGCATATCGATACATAGAGGATATGCAGGTATATTAACGCCCGGCCAAGTATATTTTGTGATTAATTTTTTACGAAATTACATCTAAATTAGCTGCAGAATAAATGGGTAATTAACTTATTTGACTTGTTTTAATAATCTACACATTTTATTCTTGTGATTAATAATAATTTTAGAGATATTGTCTGTTTTTATTCCTTTTTTTCTGACATTTATTTTGCTGTATATTTTATTAATTTGATGATGTCAATATATTACATATTTCATACAGCTAAATTGCTTTGGCAGTACTGTACAAAATGTCATGCCGTAAAGCAAGCTGAACCTGACTGAGAGAGAAAGAGAAGCAGATTTGACCTGTCAGTGGGTGCACATGGCTCCTGAATAGCATAAAAGAGAAATAGTGGATTGTTTTCATTTATTTCAACAGTCTTTTTTTTTTACTTTAACCCATTGAAAAGAAAGGGTTTAAAACGGCTAATAAAAATACTGTTAAAAATCTAATTAGGTTTTGTTTGTCGCATATAGTTCACTTTACTATTTATGTGTTGTAGGTAAAATGTGTGTTTTAATCCGGCCACCACCGCAAGTATATTTCAGACCTGTGGAAAGCACTGAACATGGTCATGACATTATGTTATATATATATTATATATGTATATATATTATACATCGTGACATTATATATATATGTGTAATGTGTAATACAATTTATATACACTGTACAGTGTTGGAGATAATGCATTACATGTTACGTAACAATATTACTTTTCTAAGTAGCAAGTAAATTAACGCATTACTTTTATAAATTAAGTAACAATATTTGAGCTACTTTTTAAAAAATGTAATGCGAGTTAATTAACTTTTAAAAAAATAAATTGTTCAATTAAAATGACCGTAGTCACATTAAATCCTGCACTCACAGGAACAGACCGAAATGAAGACGTCAGAGCCTTGCATTTATGCAGTGGAAATATTCTCTTTATTTTGAATAATTGGAAGGAAAAGGAGAAGAGGATTATCTAAATGGACAGTGATTTCACTTTTTAATATGACAAAAAGTACAAAAGTAGCAGACGCGTTGCTCTACACGCTTTAACCTGTTTACATGGCATGTAGTGTTCTGGGTTCAGGAAGTTTTCAGAAGATAACATTATCATTATCATTAATTTTTTAATGCATATTTCATTCATTCATTTTCTTTTCGGCTTAGTCCCTTTATTAATCTCGGGTCACCACAGTGGAATGAAACGCCAACTTATCCAGCATGTGTTTTACACTGTGGATGCCCTTCCTGCTGCAACCTATCTCTGGGAAACAGCCATACACACTCATTAACACTCATACACTACGAACAATTTAGCTTACCCAATTCACCTGTACCACATGTCTTTGGACTTGTGGGGGAAACCAGAACACCCGGAGGAAACCCACACAACCACGGGGAGAACATGCAAACTCCACACAGAAATGCCAACTGACCCAGCTGAGGCTCAAACCAGCGACCTTCTTGCTGTAAGGCGCAAACCCTATGTATATTTCTTTAAAGGAAAAGGAAGGCTATAGAGTGTGTTGTCAATGAAGAGCTCCTCTATTTAAAAAAAGAAGAAGCAAAAAAAACCTGCAGGTTCTGAAAGAGATCAAGCCTCAGGCAGGTCAGAAAAAGTAACTCAAAAGTAATGTAGCGCATTACCATAAAAAGTAACTAAGTAACGCAACTAGTTACTTCTTTAGGGAGGAATTTAATATTGTAACGCATCACTTTCTAAAGTTACTTTCCCCAATACTGATTATACTGTATATTTTTGATTTTGATTTTTTACAGTGCTGAACATATAGAAGTACACCCCACACAGATATCTCATTTAAATTAATATGTTTTAAAGCAAGCTTTATAATATTAAATCTGTGCATATACATTAGATTAGTCACTACTGAAGCTAAATCTGGAGATTATCTAACAAAATAACTTTATACGCTAAGGAAAAAAATTAAATAGAAAAATTCAAGAGAAACAAAACAAGTCCAAAATCTTGTTGAAATTTTGTAGTTTGTAATTTTCTTTTGCACTATTTTGCATGACTTTTAAGTGTATAATTGTTTTATTTCTAAAGATGTTTGGTGGCTAAAATAATATTTTAATAAATATATCAGTTCTGTTTTGTTCAAAAGCACCACAATATATGACCCCTATTCACTGAGAAATGCATAATAGCGTTAATTTTCAAAATGGGGTGTACTGTATGCTGAGCACTGTATGCACAAAATACTACCATATTTTGTGTAAATACAAACTTTGATTATTACTGCAATTAATTGGGATTAATTAATTAATTAATAATAATAATAATAATTAATTGGGACAGCACTAATGAAAACATTTACAAAACATTGTACAAATTGATATGCATTAGCCTGCAAATCAGCAAAACTGTAAACTAGCCCAGAATTGCTGTGAGATTGGGCTGAAGTTGCTGTTTGGTTGGATTCTCGTATATTTTTATTGCGTGTGTGTGATTAGAGACCCGAGACTATATTTAAATCCCCCTTAATGTCCTTATACACCATAAATATGAGTGAGTGTTTCCTTCCACCCCGTAGAGATGAATACTAATGAACTGCACTGAACGTTCAGGAAATCATCCTCCATAAAAATCATCCTGATGAAGGACTCATAAAATGGCCAGCTCAGATTAATGACGCTAAAGTTCCTGATGTCCCAATAAGACCACTCTCGGTTTTTCCATTCCTCTTTTGTTATTTGTAAGGGTGATGTGTGCAGTTTTTAATAACTGAATGCTTTCTCCTATCCCAACTTAAAAGAGACCTATGATGCAAAAATCACATTCATAAAGGTTTAAACACAGATGTGTGGCAGCAGTCTGTGAATATAAGCAGCTTCTAATGGTAAAAATGTACTTTGATTGACATTCTCCCTTTGTACATGTCATCAGAGGGGGAAAGCCCCGCCCACTAGTGATGATCTCTCCCTAGTTAGCATAGGAAATTAGTCTTGTTTTTATATAGAGCCCCTATTATGCATCATATTTTTGGGGGTCTCCAACAACAGTCTGATATGCACACAAGGTCAAAAAACACTTTCATTGTCTTATAATATGCATTTACTTTTACCTAATCATCCCAGCGACTCCCATATGATGTTTTCAGCAATTCATTTGTTCCCAAACCCCTCCTTAGCGCGATGCTAATCTGCGCTAATTAATCTGATGATCCAGTTTGTTGTAATTGATCGACAGAGTTCAATGTAAGACAGAGAAAAACGCCCACCATGGCTTATCAACATTGTTGAAGTAGCCAGAGTTCAGAGTGTATGTTTGAGCCCAATGTAAGAGTGCATTAAAGCAATGCAGTTTAACACCAGAGTATGCTCTATTCTTAACCATGACCAACATAATTTCATTGAATGTTGCAGCTGAATAATCAAACCTTATTCTGGATTCAAACCAAACGTGAATATAAGTGTTTGCTTGAGTAGATACATACAAAGTCAACGTGAACAGAAGCAAACTTTTACTGAATGAACAACATGTTTGCTTCCTAAGTTACTTTACTTCAGCTGAAAATTTGCGCAGGAAGAAAAACATCCCGCGGGTAATCTGGAGCAAGTGATGCAATGCTTTGTGTCTGGAGTGAATCCAGCGTTAGACCTTGGAATATAAATGTCATTACCAAGTTAAATATCCAAAGCAGCTTGTTATCACCATGATTCAGCATCCTCAAAAGTTTATTTTTCCCCTGTTGTTATTCTTCAAGAGCCAAAATAAGGCAGAGTATAGACTCTTCTCAGCAGTCTATCTGTTTGTTTTCTCTTTTTTTCACTCAGAGGAAGGTTTAGTCATTCCTCCAGAGTTGGTGTGTTGATTTGTGTTTGTAGTTTAGTCTCTGTGAGGGGGAAGCTGTTGTTTGTAGACTCTTGTGTCTTTGTTTACGAACACGAGTCTACGTTTGTGTGTGTGTGAGTCTCTCAGGGCCTCGTCTGACCATCCCGCACCGCAGGTCTTCCTCTGACCTTTCCTACTTTTCTCCTTCGGCCGTCTGTAGACTTTTACTGGCACTAAATTTTTTTTATTGCAGTTAATTGCAAATGCTTTTTTCATAATATATGGTATTATTACGATAATTATAATACATAAGCTGCGGAAAATGTTATAAAAAGGGTATAATGACTAAATCATGCTTAGTGTGTTGCTTTATTATATATACATGTTCAGAGTAAATCAACGTTTTAAACACTGGGTTCTGCTTCTGTTGGTATCAGATTTACTTGTTGCGATATATGATATTATCGTGATATTGAAGTAAACTGAAAATATTATCTTTAACGGATATTATGAACAAAACATACAACCCAGGCCTATTGGAGAAACGTACCCACGTCTACATTTCTGTGGACAGTGAAATACGTAACAGCAGGTACGTCTGCTCAGTTTTTGTTTTTGCAAATCAAACAGAGACCGCTGTGTACGCTTTTTGATGATCTCACACGTCCTCTTCTCACATAAATCCACCTGGGGGCACAATATACACTTCAACTGACCAGAGGTGCGTTTCCCAAAACCATCGTTGGCCAACTAAGATCGCAAGTTCCGTCGTTACAAACATTGTTTTGTTGATTTGGCGTTTTCCAAATCCATTGTTCCAAGAGCATTCGCAAACTGCGTCGCAAACATGTACGCTTGCAACTGCACCTCTAGAGCTGTAGTTAGAAGCATTGTTCCCGACTGTGTTTTACTCCCTGTTATCCCCCCTATGCCCTATTCTTTTTGACCGTTCCAACATTTAATCTTGAAATGATTAAAAAAAAACATTCATGTCATCTCTCTTTCTCATTTGCTTTCAAAGTAGTTTTTACAGTTCAGTTTTAGCGATATTCAAATTGACAATTGCTTTCCCTTCGTAGTGCACTTTCAAATCGTTTATGCCATTTTGAACGCAGCCGTGGCTCATGATGAAAACTATAGGTGACCTATTATTTAAAAACAGAATTTACGTTATGTTAATATAGAAAACGAGTGCATGTTTTTACCAAAATGAACATTGGATTTTTTTAGTGCGTGTGTGTAACACAATATAAATAAATAAAAAAAGGACAGTTTCTCTAAAGAAGTTGTTACTCCACCTCATTTAGAGCATCATTATGGGTGTTTTACATTACAACTAGCGTGGTTCAAGCGATCTGCGACAGAGACACTCACTAAATCACTCGTCACTAAATCGTTCATTTACCAAACGATGCATCATACTATGATAATTCAGCCATGAGTTATGTCTTTGTTTGGGAAACGCACCCCAGGCTATTTTGCTGTCGACTGACCCATACACCCCCTTCCCTAAACCCAACCGGTAGTGTTTGCAAAGGCAATCTAGAAAAAGAGAAGCTGTCATAGCCATGAGATTTCACCTTGTTTTGAGCCTGTTTACTTTTTCTTTTTTTATTATGTTTTACCTGCTTTCTGGAACCATCCTTGGCCAGACTCGATACCTGTCATCACGGTCAATTCCGTTCTGCATCACAAGTCCATCGGCATACGCGGTGAGCTACTTGGCAAACCGGTAACACTGGAAAAGCCATCCATACGGAGGTAAGCGGTCAGCGGTTGCGCCAAAAGAAGCAGAAGCCATCGGCAGCATCATATTGCCCCATAGCGTTTAATTTACAGACAAAATGGAGCCAGACATATATCTGGGTACATAATTTGCGATGTAGACAGGGGTACGTATTCACAATGAGCCTGTGTTGAAAATATACTTCTTGCATTGTTATATCTGTTAGGTTCTAATAACTCTTCTAAAACCCTTTTCCTGATTTTTCTAAACGAAACACCTACTTTGCTACATCCAATCAGCTCGCAGTATAAAAAAAAACAAGCCACGCCCACTGTTTTCTCATTTAATAGTTTCTCTAGGAACTGCTTTACAATATAAAAAAAGGTTGCAGCTTCCGGTTCATGCAGACTTTAATGACACAATTCTCATACAAAACTTGAGGATTCAAATATTCAAAGTGCACAACAAGCGGACTCCTCATCTGCATACTGAAGACCCCCATTCACACGCTCTGTCATTAGCATTAGAGCAGAGCACAAATGAAATGCGCTAATGTTTGTGAGCTGCTGTCAGCAGCACGGAGGCGCTGGGAGATGGAGTGTAATGCTGAATTATTGGATTGTCTTGTTATTGTGTTGTTAGCGTAAGGAGGCTGTCGGCAGGGTGCTGAACGTCTGTAATGGAGGACGATCTACGCTGATTTACAGAGACTATAGGACAGACTGAGAGAAAGCCAATAAAAAAAGTAGAAAAAAAAAAAAAAAAACATTACGAGACTCACTGTACAGCCAAATAATCCTGAATATTCCTCAGTTCCAGTCACTACACTGTTAAGTTAACATTTACATTCAGTCATTTAGCCCAAACTTTTTAGCCCACGACCCCTAAAATAACAATGCCATTGACTCGCAACCCCAAAATTCCTCTTAGGTGGTTATACATATGCAAACTTTGTTCATACAACAATAAACCTATGTAAACACGAGCATATTGACGACACAAAAAAGTGCAGCAGTCTAACAACAATATCATTTTTATACTCATTTATGAATTAGTTTAATTTAATATTAACCTCAGCTTAAGAGACTGGTGGACGCAATGTTTTCAGCACAAGTCTATTGTTGGTTTAATTTTGGAGACCGCCACTCAGAGATCATTCTCAGTATACATTTTAATGTATTTGATTGGCAGAAAGGTGTCAGAAGGTTTAACCTTCTGCTATAAATTCAATCTGCTGCAGCTGACGCTATTGCTGTGTATGGCAAGCTGTTTTGACATTTAATCTATAGCTCGTACCAGTATCTGTTTTCATGTTACTAGTGCTAATTTTTTAGATACCAGAATGTTTTCCATTAAGTAATACTTATTCATTAGAGACTAGTGCTTATTCATTAGAATAGTGCTAATTCATTAGATACTAGTGTTTATTCATTAGATACTAGTGTTTATTCATTAGAATCTAGTGTTTATTCATTAGATACTAGTGTTTATTCATTAGATACTAGTGTTTATTCATTAGATACTAGTGTTAATTCATTAGATACTAGTGTTTACTCATTAGATACTAGTGCTTATTCATTAGATACTAATGTTTATTCATTAGATACTAGTATTTATTCATTAGATACTAATGCTTATTTATTAGATACTAGTGTTTATTTATTAGATACTAGTGTTTATTCATTAGATACTAGTGTTTATTCATTAG
>CAIGQQ010015131.1:2272383-2294039 GCA_903798035.1 Danio albolineatus
AAAGACTGATAGCCACTCCTTAAATTACTGATAGCCACTCCCTAAAACACTGGTAGCCACTCCCTGAAAGACTAATAGACACTCCTTAAATGACTCAAAGCCCCGCCCTAAAGGACTGATAGTCCTACACTAAATGGCAGATAGCCCTTTCCTAAAGACTGATACCTTCTCCCTAAAAGACTGATAGCCACTTGTTAAATGTCTGATAGCCAATCGCTGAAAGACTAATAGCCACTCCTTAAATCACTGATAGCCTCGCCCTAAAATACTGATATCCCCACCCCAAATGACCGATAACCCTGCCCTAAAGGACTGATATCCCCACACTAAATGACCGATAACCCTGCCCTATGACTCATATCTCCACCCTAATGGACTGATAGCTCCGCCCTAACTGCATTTGATGTGACCAGAATGAAGAAAAGTCCTTTCGAGGGGGAGAGAAAAAGATCCGGAGGGCAGATGAATTGGTGCAGAATAATGAAGTGAATAGACGCATCGTTTCTAACAAGCACTACTGTATGCATATGAGTAGATTGTGATTTCATTCCGACGCATCTCAGTGTTAGTGTCTGTGCATCCACGTGTGTGTGTGTCCGCCAGGGATCAGATGGTCCTTTATCTGTGCAGTACTGCGGTCAGTGTGCGGTGTTGGCCGGGGCCCGGGGTCTGTCTGCCAGTCCTCATTGATTACAGCCACTCCAGTAGATGAGTCTTCAAGTGTGTGTGTGTCTGCGCTCAGAGAGTCTCTTCCCTCGCGCGCAGGAATAAGAGCTTCTGGCAGATGCTAAACGCCACACACACATACACACACTCACACAACTCAACTCTCTGAGCGCACGAGGAGGGAGGAGACACCGAGAACAATGCGAAGGCAAATGGCCGTTATCTGGGCTGCCTATTTTTAGCACAGCGGAGAATCTCTGTATGTGTGTGTGTGTGTGTGTGTGTGTGTGTGTGTTTTCTGTCTGAGAAAACTCTGAAAAGCATTCAGCTGGGTTTTTCCAGCTCCAATTAAACAGTGTGTGTGTGTGTGTGTGTGTGTGTGTGTGTGTGTGTGTGTGTGATGAGCGATGAGGCCGTTTGTACTGCACAGGAGCTGTCCTCATTACATTCTGCTCAACATCTGTGTGTGTGTGTGAGTTCTCTGATTTCTCCTTGTATCATCATGGTCTATTGTATGTAAATCTGCAGTGTTTGAGTGTTTCTTACTGTGCTGTTTCTGATGAAGGGGGTTCTCTCTGAGGATCTGCTTCACTAGCGAAGTACAGTACAATAGCTGCGTTTACACTATCACGCCTTAAGCGAGCGTGCCCGGGCGAGCTAGGTCCAGTCCCGTTTACACTGTCACTTCCGGGGCCTGATCGGGCTTCCTCTGGGCCAGCGGCCAGCCTTTTTTGGCACGTCAAATATCTTGGGCCAAAGAGGGCCAGCTGGGGCTTGGGGTGGTGTGGAAAGAGAGGCAGAGTTTGCCCGAGTCTGGTAAAGATGGCAGGCTGCCATTACCCTAGTTTTCCGATCGCACAGGAGTACATGCGCCAAAATAAATGAATAAATAAGGGAAATAAAAACATATAGCTGGTAGGGCTGTGCAATATGGACAAAATAATCATATTGCGATTTTTATTTTTATGTATTCATTTAGTTTTTATTTTGAATGAATATTGCAATTGCGATTTATTTTATTTTTTTATTTATGATTTTGGCAGCTGTTTTTGCTTTTTCAAACGCGCTACATACACACATTCTACATGTATTCAGTGCACAAGAAGTGCATAACAAAACATTTCACATTGAAATAACACAGTATTAAGTTTAATAAATAAAACTGTAGTAAAACTGTCTTTAAAACAGACAAGATCAAATAAATGAAGATGAACTAACCTCAGCTCTAGTTAAACACACACTGTACACAGTAGCACTCACTGCTTGATCAACAAAACTGTAATAAATTGTGTTAATAACAAACAACATGAACAATAAAGATGAACTAACCTCAATTCCAATCAGAACAATAAATAAAAACTAACGTAAATCAAAACCACCCATTCGCTCAGCTTAGTTGTAATTGGCCGGTGTGCTGTGTCAGCTCTGATTGGTTAACATATTAAAATCATGTGCACAAGAATGTGAACAAAAATCTAAATAAACGAATAGATAAAATAGCAGCCTTACGTGGTTTAGAAATTTGAATTTGAATTTATTAAATGGGATAGCCACTTGAGATGAATCATTTCATATTCGAGGGGGTCCCATGTTGCAGTTGCATGTGCTTAAATCATGAATTATTTGCTATTAATTGCTGAGCCCTAATCGCTGGTCAGTTTAAGATTCCAAACAAAACAAAAAAAAACGTATAGGCTAGGGGTCTTTTTGCTTATAATCGCCCTTACAGTATGTTTCCCGTTTACATGTAAGAGTGTTGCATATAATAATAAAGTAGTTTTAATTTAATAAGTGATATTTCTGTTTAATCTAGTGGATGTATTGATCTGTAAGTTAGCAAAAGGGTGGTCAGTTTGAACAGTGCAGTACACCAACTGCAAATGTGTGTGCGTGTGTAGACCAAACTCGATCCTGGAGGGCCGTTGTCCTGCACAGATAGCTCCAACTCTAATCAAACAAAGACTGTATGGTGAGAGACAGATCTTTACCAGGTCTTCATTGACCATTCAGATTCCCTCCACATTATCCCGTCCTCTCCTGCGTTTGTCATCCAGACTTTTTTTTGGGTGGACTTGAATGAGCGAGTGACACTGTACAGATGGAACAGTCTATAAATCACAGGCTTGATGGAGCAGCTTCTCTTGATGTGTCTGAAATGGTCTTTCTTTTGCTCTTCATCTGTTCACCCTGCTGCTTTCAGACACTTTAGAAAGACTCAACGACTCACAAAGTCAGCGAAAACTGCAAAGTCTGACCGCTGGATAAATAATGTAGATAATTAAGGACATTACTAACAGGTGCACTCTCAGAAAAGGTACACAAGCTGTCAGTGTGGTGGAAACTCTTCAAAAGATACATACTTGTACCTGAAGGGTCTTCACTGATACCTTAAAAGTACATAATAGTACTATAAGTTATATTTATTGTGCTGCTTAGATACACTGAAACAAATGAGTTAACTTTTTGCTTTATAAAGTGAGTAAAATTGTTGCTTTTAAAGTGATTAACTAAAGGGTTAGGTCTCCCTAGTGTGGTTTTAAACTTTTCTGACTTTCATTCTTCTGTTGAACACGAAAGAAGATATTTTGAAGAATGTGGAAAAGATTGCTATGGAAGTCAATGTGTCCCAGCAATCAGCATTCTTCAAAATATCTTTAAAACTCAAACAGGTTTTGAGAGTAAATGATGACAGATTTTTCATTTTTGGGTGAACTATATCCCTTTTCAAAATTATCATGCCGTCAGAATCTTATACCGGCCCATGCCTAGTGCTGACGCATGCCGGTATAAGATTCTGACCGTATGATAACCTTGGATAAAAATGTCACGGTTTCACGGTATGACGGTATTGTGTTTACTGCTCTAAAATATATTATTTTTAAATGTCTGGCTAAAATAAAAAAAATAAAAATCCCCCTTGAACACAATATATTTGATTTTGAGAAGCGTTTAAAGTATTTTGGAGCAGTAAACATGTCAGGCTAAATAATTCAAATGAATCATGGACTTCTGCTGTCTTCATTAGTTTCAGTAACACAGATAACACACCAGATCTGGATATCTTTTCTGCTGGAGATACTGTTGTCATAAAAACAAACAAAAACAACTGAAACAACAAATGAAAATCTTACTCATACCTTAGGAACGGTATAGCAGAAAATTTTAAAACCTTGACTTTTCCAAACCGCGGTATACCTTGAACATGGTTATCGTCCCATGCCTATGCTCAAGCACCCCAAATGGAGTTGCATCTCATTCACAATAGAGAGTGTTGATTGGTTCGAACCAAGTCTTTCTCATAAATTAATGAACAGAACACATGTGCTGAAAACTCAAAGAGTATAGACATCCATTCTCCACTTTGGAATTTACACACTCATCTCATGGCCGTGACGTAGCTTCAGTTTTCTTTTTAAAACAAAACTAATTTGCTCTAAACAACACAAAAACAACCAATTTTCACTTCTTAGTGAAATATATGTGTCCTAATAGTGTTTTTAGCAGCGTGGGACACATATACGACTGTCAACATCTCAAAAAATGTGTTTTGGTGTTTCGTGACCCTTTAAGAAATGGTAAAGCTCCACTGTTTAACTCTAGGGGAGCTACAAAATTAGCCTATGTACCCCCCAAATAGTGGTTTTCATCTAAGTAAAATGTTTTGCAAGTGTGATTCAAGAGTTCACCCTCACTGATGATTGATTTTAAAGCGTGTTTGGCATGCTGTCCCGGGAGAGAGCCCTGAGCTCGTAGGATCCTCGAGCCTGGGGCTCCCCCCATTGCAGGGCGAGAGGGAAGTTCGAGTTCAGGTAGATCTCGGGAACTCCCCCCTTTGCGAATGTAGATTATGAATGGCTCTGGAGAGTGTTTGCTGAATTCTACGCCTATCTATAAAGCCGATTTAGTTGTCAGTTTACTTATGTTACGTGTTTCTGGTCTGTGGGAGGAAACCGGAGTGCCTGGGGAAAACCCACGCAAACACGGGGAAAACATGCAAACAGAAATGCCGACTTGGCCAGGTAGGATCTGAGCCAGTGACATTCTTGCTGTGAGGCAATGGTGCTAACCATTGGGCCTCCATGCTGCCCTGATAAGGAAAGGGGAGGAGTAGGGGTGGAAGGGGGGATTCTTCAAGATGAAGATGGCTAAGGTAAGATGCTCTGGTTATTTATAGTGATTTAGGAATCGTCTGATTGGTGAATCGTGCATTAGCTAATGTGGACCAGCTGCTGTCAATCATAAGCGCCTGCTCCTCTCGAAATTAGTTTATAAATAAACTTCACTTATTCTTCACCTGTGCATCATCAGTCCATCAGTCTCTACATCCAACACTCTCTTCAGAATCCATCAGAGCTCTGCTGCCTTGAGAACCCGCGGGATGCTCAACTTTTTTAATAAATTGCGACAATGCAGATCCTTGTGTGATGTTGCAGCGATTTGCTTTGACTGGAGGAGGATGCGGAGCTGCTTTTTAAAGGTCAGGCGTCCCGCAGGGCCTGAAAGACTCTCTGATACTGTCTGCCTCATTGCTCCCGCCGTTCGCTTTTAAAGGTAACGGCCTCGGCAGGACGGAGAGCTTGTTAAAGCCGCTGATGGGGGACTCGTTTCCGCACGCTTTTATATGTAATTCATTATTCAACAGAACACAGCAAGAAGGGGGCGACTTTAATTTGGAGTTTACAGGCTTTGCTGGGCCAGATGATATGAACAGCATCCGTGTGAAATGCAAGACAGCTGAAGCAGGTTTGTTACAGGAGAAGATCATAACAAGGAGGTTTGGTTCTGAAGATCAGCACGATTGAGTGTCAGATATAATGAATGAAGCCTTCATACACTCTTCTATAGGAGTCAGGCTTGACAGCTGGAGTGTCTCCGCATGTGTTTGACATTTATCGTAGGGCTGCAGGATATCAGGATTATATGTGGTATTGCGGTTGAGTATTGCGATTGATATTTCTTGCAATGAAACGTATAACCTTAGAATATGTGTTAAATTACAAAGTCGGTTCCACTTTATATTAAGTGGCCTTAACTAATATGTATTTACATTAAATTAATCTATTGTTACGATGTAACTTTTGTGTAAGTACATGTTTTACATCCTAAATATGTTTGATTAAATCCCCTGCATGTAATTATTACATCTGTAATTAATTTCTGTAATTAAACTGTTGATCATCCCTTACACCAGGGGTGTCCAAACTTGGTCCTGGAGGGCCGGTGTCCTGGAGAGTTTATCTCCAACCTGCTTCAACACACCTGCCAGGATGTTTTAGTACATCTAGTAAGAGCTTGATTAGCTGGTTCAGGTGTGTTTGATTAGGGTTGGAGCTAAACTCTCCAGGACCGAGTTTGGAAACCCCTGCCTTACACCTTGAGCCTAGTTCACACTACAGGATTTTAAACATCGGCAGGTCGTTGTTCTGTTTAGACTTGATTATGTGTCATTGTGGCATTCACACTACCTGACGCTACGTAAATGATCCACAAGAGCGGGTCACACACTACATGATCTGCCAGCAACTGCTTCCCCAACAGCTCAGTCAAGCTACCAAACCACAGCCGATGAAATTTTGAGGGAGGAGCCGTCAGAAGAAGCTAAGCACTATTGGCTGCTTGTGTGCTGATAACATCACTTACAGCGTTTCAAGATTTCAAGGCAGCATTTAAAAACATGGTCATGGCTGATGCGTCAGCGGATCAATCGCTCATCTGCAGGGTTTAAGTGGATAGATGTGGCTTTAACACTACACCTGAGGCAGTCAGACAGTTTTTAATTGCAAGAAGTATTTGTAATTACTCTTTGAAAGGGCAGCACGGTGGCACAGTGGGTAGCGCAGTCACCTCACAGCAAGAAGGTAGCTGGTTCGAGCCTCAGCTGGGTCAGTTGGCATTTATGTGTAGAGTTTGCATGTTCTCCCTGTGTTCGTGTGGGTTTCCTCCGGGTGCTCCGGCTCCCCCTATAAAGTCCAAAGACATGCGCTATAGGTGAATTGGGTTATTTAGATTGCCTATAGTGTATGAGTGTGAATGTGTGAGTAAATCTTTCTGATCCCAGCGGCAACTGAAACCGAAACCAACTAGACTGAAGTGCTGAGAACGAAAACACCATGACACAAACAAAACAAACACACCAGGACTAGAGCCCGCATCCCGAGCACACTCAAATCTCATGCACCCGTATTAAGCGGAAGTGCGCACAGCCTGAACGCAGACAAAATGGCTGTCATACAATGACAAGGACAGACATTGACAAGAAATGTGAGTGCTCGACTCGAGAAAATTCGAGCCGAGCACAACATACTAGACAAGACAGGACTAGTGTCTGGACTCTTCCACCAAAACAAGAAAGACTGAAGTGGCAGAATCCTGACCAAAACTGAGACAATATTTCCTTGTGATATTGAAAATTATATTGAATATCATTTTTTTTGTTTGTTTGTTTATTAAGGTGTTCTAGTGTCATGACAGCACTAAACAAAACACCACTGGCTAATTTGTTTAAGTGGGGAGGAACTACTCGATAAGCCCTGCCCTCTCTGTATGTGCGTTTCAGTGTAAACAAAGCCAACACTCTGAATAGAGCTGCGTGTTTCAGGGCTTTTCAGCTGACCCTTAACCTTCCAGGTGTATTCTGCCAGAGAGAGGTCATCTGTGGGGCAGATGTGTGTACGGTGTGTATGCAAGTCTCTCAGGTCATCTTCAGGCCAAGGCCTCTGCTGATGTGGAAAGCTCATGCAGAGCCCCTGAGGTGTGATCCAGCTCTGTCTGGAGGACACCGGCCTTTTCCCATCATGCATTATGCAGTCCATGAGCTGCCTACATTAAGCAGTCGTTTAATGCATACTTCATGAAGGGTCTGAACTGACAGTCAGCAGACGTGGAGCCCAGACTGAAGGCCGATATCAGTGCACTGAAACACTGAAACAAGACTCGCATCAGAGGAGGACAGGCTCTCCACATCACCCCTCAAGACATATTCATAGTCGACATCATGTTGGAATCTATAATATACACACATATATATGTAGATACAGTTGATGTCAAATATAATAGCCCTCCTTTTATTTTTTTATTTTTCAAATGATGTTTAAAGGTGCAGTATGTAAGTTTGGTTGAACTAGGTATTACAAGCCTGGTTCAAAGCACATGCACGCACAGGTTGCCAGATTGACAGGAGTGGGTCTGACTATCGAGCCTAAAGGCTGATTTAAGTCGTGTTTTAAATAAAATCAACGACGCGATAGAATAAAGCCCCTATTATGCATTATAAAAGATCATATTTTGGTTTTGGGGGGCTTCATCAACAGGCTGATATGCATGCAAGGTCAAAAAACACTTTCATTGCCTTTTAATATGCATTTATTTTTCATTATCCCAGCCACTCCCACTCCCATCGTTCAGCGATTCATTTGTTCCCAAACCCTTCCTTAGTGCGATGCTAATCTGTGCTGATTGGTTCGATGACCCAGTCTGTTGCCATTGGTCGACTGCGTTCAGCATGAGACAGAGAGAAACGCCCACTACAGCTTATCAACATTGTTGAAGTAGTCAGAGTGCAGAGTGTATGTGTGAGCTCAATGCAGGAGTGCATTAAAGCAATGCAGTTAAACACCAGCATATGCTCTATTCTTAACCACGACACACATTCAGTATTAATCCACACAGTGGCAAAAGCTGAACTATTTCACTTGTAGGATTGCACTTGTAGGAACAGCTGACAGTGGCCATAGCAACAACAAATGGCAATGGATCACGGGCATTTATATCCGTAAATAAATCGGCAAGCATTGTGTTTTCAACATCACTTTAGACGCGAAATGTGAATATAAAAAATTAACCAGATACAGTAAAAGCAGTTACAAGTAACAAAACATAATTAAATACATAATTTGCAAGCTAGAGAAAACAAGGAGGCAACTGTTTCAATCACACATACTTACACTTGTGAAATGGAGGAAGGAATTGGTTCATGAACTGTTTACTGATAAAGTTCCTGTCAAGCTCTGAGTCCCATACATGAATAGTCTTTTCTGATCCTTTCTTTAACAAACGGCAGACAAATGCTGAAGTATTTTTACAGAAATAAACTTCAACCACTGACTCTTCACTGACTCTTTGGATAGGGTAAATTACACCAACTTTCGCTTACACTTCAAAGCACAGCGTCTTCTCGACATGATTCAACCAGGATCTGCTGCAGTGTTTGTCTTCCTCTTTTTTTTCTACAGTGTTTTTGGCCGTTGAAATTTTCCCAGGTCTGCACGTGCAACAAACGGGCGGGGCTTGAGTTTTGTATCAACGTCACGTAGGCACGGCTAAAGACTAGTTATTGCAGCGATTCATTCAAACCACTATGAGTCGACTCTTTAATAGATGAATCGATAGTTTTAAACACGGTGCACTTTCAGATTTAAGTTTTTGTCCTAACCAACACCTGAAATGTATATTTTAGAAACGGTTTCTTCTTGCAGCTGAACAACAGAAAACTGACAGCGATCAGCTCAGGTACACCTCATGTGCTTTATTAAGTGTTAAATGCTAACAGTGTGAGTTTGAATGCCATTTTACATGACATTTATTGCCATATACTGAAAGCAGCAGCAGGTAGTTCACCTCAGATCTTGAAAATAAAATAAACCTTTTGAAACTGAACTTTAGAGCTGTGACTCAGTGCAAACCAACACATATCAGTGATTCAGCATCTACATTTAATGCTGTTAAAGAGGTTTAAAATGTATTAATTAGATTATAAACCTTACAACTTTGTTGGAGTGCAGTGAGTGCACTATTCTGTGCTTCTGAATGGCTGTAATTAAATTTCTCTTGTGTTTCGTCTGATGCAAACGGCCCAATTGCTTATTACTGTGTATCTCATCTTTTAGCTTGTTGTTAGGACACTGAGTTACAATGTAACCTGCTCACCTTGTGTTTTTGTTGGTAATATTTATATTATTTGTTAATTAGTAACCTCATGAGGAACTGAATCTGTGTCTCATTTCAGAGTCTGCTACTGTCCACCGAAGGTCGCATTTCGGGCGTGGACACACACTTTGAGAGCCTTATTGAATGAATGAATGAATTTCACCAAGGCAACCCAGGGTGCTGAAATATAATTGGCTAAACTGGCATTGGGCCAGACAAATGTTCTGGCACGTAACACACATTTTCAAAGCAGAATATCTGACTTAAATATCTGCAAACAAATGATGGTATTTTTATGCTTTAGAAGAGTCAAAAACTTACATACAGGAACTTTATCAGAGCAAGGAATTTTCAAAGTATTTCCTCTAATATTTTTTCTTCTGGAGAAAGTCTTATTTGTTTTCTTTCGGCTAGAATAAAAACAGTTTTTCATTTTTTAAAAACCATTTAAGGTCTATATATTATTAGCCCCCTTCAGTAATAGAACAGAACAAACCGCTGTTATACAATGACTTGCCTAATAACCCTAACATGCCTAATTAACCTAGTTTAGCCCTTAAATGTCACTTTCAGCTGAATTCTAGTGTCTTGAAAAATATCTAGTAAAATATTATATACTGTCATCATGGCAAAGATTAAATAAATTAGACATTATATGAGAAATTATTCGAGATTAGTTTTTAAAACTATTATGTTTAGAAATGTGTTGGAAAAAATATACAGGGGGCTAATAATTCTGACTTCTGAGAGAGTTGAAGAGAGTGCTATATGGCGAGTAAAAATGTGAGTAAATATCAAAAGAACAGAGTTTGCTTAAAATAATTAATAACTAAAATAAAAAAATAAATGGTTTAAAATAGTCTTGTAACGTTGGTAACCTCTAATCTGAGTCTTTCGATCAATCAACCATACTCTTGCTTGATAAAAGTTTAAATTTCTTATTCCCGCAGCCCACCATGCTTTAAAACAGCATTGTTGGAATCTGTAAAGCTGACCCTCAGTGTGAACGATAGTAATAGGAATGCTTGACTTGCCAAACACCGCTAACAGGTCACGCCGTGTCAGAAGCCACGCTGCAGAAGCATATTTGATATCGTTTTCTCAGCCTCTGACCCGCCTGTGTGTTTATGAGTGTGTGTGACTGACTGAGATGCAGCGCACTTAGCCATATGTTTGTGAATGAGTGTGTGTGTGGGTGTCAGTAGTGTTTGTGTAGGCGGATCTCATCCCACACACAGCTTTTTAGCCTCAAGGCTTTTTGGCGTTGTTTTCTCCGCAATCCCATTTTCATCTCTTCTGCTTGTGAGCGGCTGCTGGAGGAACATCATTAAACTGCAATGACTGCTATGGTAATGTGGCCTGAGCTCCAGCACAAACACCGCACATTTAAAACCGTGAGGAAGACAATAAGAGTGTCAGACTTTTGTGTGTGCGTGTGTGTGTGTGTGTTTGTGTCAGAGCTCTCAGGCTGTCATAACTCCTCATTCGTTTCTTTATTGATCCTAATATTTATGACAGGCAGTCAGCTTCAGAAGTTACTCATTGACGGTGTTTTGACATGATTGACCCAGACTTTAAGCGCCACTATTATGTTGTTTCATGTACAGTAAATGTGTGTGTATTGTGGCCAGCCCAAGCCCATTGCAAATGCGTTCCTTGGCCTACATTTTTGCAAAAACCCAAAACACGTTGCTCTGGGTACATTTCATTCACCCCAGGCTCATTGTGGATATGTACACAGGTCTACATACAGAAATATGTAACTTAAAATACGTAACTTCTCACGGTTTTGTTTTTGCAAATCCACCTGAGGCCGCTGTGTATGCTGCTTGATGATCGCAAATTTCTCTCGCACATCCTATTCTCGCATAAATCCACCAGATGGCGCAATATACACTTTAGCCGGCCAGGCCAGACCCATTCACCCCTTCCCTAAACCCAACCGATAGTGTTTTCAAAGGCGTTTCGAGCCTTCATTTATATTATTTTTTTTGCTTTTGTTTAACCTGGTTTCTGGAACCATTCTTCCCCAGACTCAAACCCTGTCATCACTGTCAATTCTGCTCCGCATTCATCGTCCGAGTCCATCGCCAAGCTCCAGGGCAAACTAGTAACACTGGAAAAGCGGTCAGTTAGTAACGCTGCCGTCATTTTACAGCATTCATTTTAAAGACAAAATGCTGCCAGACGTACATCTGGCTACATAATTCATGTTCTCCAGAAATGTAGTCAGAGGTAGGTATCCACAATGAGCCTATGTTTTAGAGGACAAATCCACTAGAGGGTGCTGTCTACATTTTTGTGAATCTGAAATACATTACTTAGGGTCAGCTTTAATGTACTTCAACATTCATTTGATTGTAGTTTGTGGGTAAAAGGGCAGTACGATCTTTTCGCACTGATGATATTTACAGGGATATATTTAGGGATGTCCCGATCAGGGTTTTTTTAGCCCTCTGAGTCCGAGTCAGAGTCATTTGATTTTGAGTATCTACTAATACCGAAACCCAATCCGATACTTTTATAATACATTAAATAAATAAATAAATAAATAAAGAAGAGTGAAGAAACAGATCCAGGCTGTTCCTTTTTTTTTTTTTTTTTTTATTCACCTTATTTTAACATTCAACATTAACATGTTAACAAACAGAGCACTTCTGTAAAGTAGGTTGAACAATCAAGTAATAAATAACATCAATTCTTCACTTTTGGACTGTAGGGCAACAGTAAATATAAAAATGTTAAAAATCTAATATAAAAACAAATATAGGCGCCACGGTGGCCTAGTGGGTAGCACGTTCGCCTCACAGCAAGAAGGTCGCTGGTTCGATCCCCGGCTGGGCCAGTTGGCATTTCTGTGTGGAGTTTGCATGTTCTCCCCGTGGTTGCGTGGGTTTCCTCCGGGTGCTCCGGTTTCCCCCACAGTCCAAAGACATGCAGTACAGGTGAATTGGGTAAGCTAAATTGTCCATAGTGTATGTGTGTGGATGTGTTTCCCAGAGATGGGTTGTGGCTGGAAGGGCATCCGCTGCGTGAAACAAATGCCCGATAAGTTGGCGGTTCATTCCGCTGTGGCGACCCTGGATTAATAAAGGGACTAAGCCGAAAAGAAAATGAGTGAATGAATGAAAAACAAATATCAAATCAACTTAAAATACCCGGCAGGCAATCTTAAGTTTGCATATCTCACAGTTTGCCATGGCAATGTTGTCATCATCAACTTTATAATACCTCCAGACCACAGACATATCCGCGCTTTCCGCTTTAAGCTGCTTCCATGTTCTACCTTTGCCAGCGTCTCAAAGTGATGTCATGCTGCACACATTGCTGTTTCTATGTGATGAAAGAGAGAGGTCTGTAACGGAACGACTTTACCGGTAAATTCATAAAAGCACTGTTCGCACAGGCGAGGACGTTCCGGGATTTTTCCAGGAAAGACCATTCACACATCTATTCCAAAATACTGGTAAAACTGACATCATTGACCAGAAATCAGCTCTAAACAGCTGCGCTGGTATTAGTAAACATAAAAGAGGGTCAGGTTTTTGTTGATGATTTCACTTTTATTTAAAGCTTTAGCATTCATGCAGCTGCTTTGTCCCAGAGACATCCAAAGGCAGAAGCGTTTACTGTAAAAGTTTACACATTTGACGACATTAGAAATTCTGTCAATGGATAAGTACTGTAAACAACTTCGATGAAAACGTATGAAGGAATTATTTCCATATGTTTTCTTCCACAGTTGGGATTAAGAAGGAACATAGCAACGTTATCTGACTAACATCCAGCAGCTAAATGTGTCTGGAAAAAATATTCAAAGGCTTTTATTTTCCTAAACAGCGCCGATGTGAATGCGTCTGAGTGTTCTGATTGGCTCACGTCAGCATGTTCTAATCGTGAATGTGCTCTTTCCGGCATTTGTGCGTTCACACAGAGCAGTGTTACGGCAAATTACCGGTAATGTTACAACTTCTCTTTCCGGAAAATTGCCAGAACGAATTTACCGGTGTTTTCAAAAATGGCCTGTTCACACATACAGACCTTTGCGGAAAATTGGTGGTCATTTTCTGGAAAGGTCTGTATGTGTGAAAGGGGCTTATGATTATACATAAAAAGTAGAATAATATAATACATATTAAGCTGTTTATAACGTGTAAAAATCAATGGAAGTGATTGATTTAATTCAATTCATCTTTATTCCTATAGCACTTTTAACAATGTAGATTGTGTCAAAGCAGCTGAACATAGAAGTTCTAGTAGATTGAAACTCTGTCAGTCCAGTTTTCAGAGTTGAATGAGACCAGAAGTCTCCAGCTAAAAAGATTCCAATGGCTGCGCCCGCTCATACATCAAGAATAGTGTGTGTTTTTGTGAGAGACTCAGACTGGGGTTTCTCCATCTCACCATCAGTTAGTCAAGGGCACGACCTGCTCTGGTGCAGCGCAGGTGTAATTGAAGATGAGGGGTAATCAAAGCAGTCCTGGGACCCCCTGAACACCCGTTCCTCCACCATCACAGCTCAGGGTGGATTCCTGTCCTCCACTTTCCTGCTGATGGTCCGCTCATCCTCCCATGAGCCTCCGCAGCTCCTGTTACTGCAGGTACTGGAGGGATGCTTGTGTTGCAGAGACGCGTCTAAGAAGACAAACAATGATCATCGATGACCTTAAAGGAGAGTTTTCAAGCTATAAAGGTCAAATTCAAGTTATTATTTCTTCCAAAAGTTGAAATTCTGTTTATTTTTACGCATTTTGATGTGGACAAACTTATGTGGAACACACAAAAATGACAATCAAATGGAGACTAAAGATTTCAAGCTTCCAATATAAAACCAATCATATTCAGGAGATCATCAATAGTTCATCAGACAAACATTTAAATAATCATTAATAAAAATCATTTTTCTTCTATTTGACTGTTTAGGTACTGTTAAAATACTTATTATTATTTTATATTGGCTTTTTATGTTTTAATTGTAAGGTTTAGTGTAAGTTTTAATAAATTTTGTCTTTGATTATTAGTTTATGGTTTATTTTTTCATATGTATTAAACTTTATTTTAATTTCAGCTTTAATTTTGGCAAATTTTAGCACTCAACCTTAAGTGTATACTTTTAAAAAGTACTATTATTTAAATATTTATGTTATTCACTTGTTTAACGTTATTAACTTAAACTTATGAGTTGCCGTCATATTTTAAGATGTTCAGTTTTTAATATTTAATGTATGTATGGTTTTACTGTATGCTTTTATTATGTTCATTTAATTTAGTTGTGCTTGTTTTTTTCTATTTAAGTTTTAGTTTTATCTTTAGTTTTGTAATTTTAGTGTTTACATTTATTACTGTTTCGTAATACTCAATTTTCATTCATTAACACTTGTGCATTGTTCAAATCTACTAATCTTTATTTATGTTCAGGATGAAAATATCCACTGAATTAAACTGCTGTAAAAATGCATTAGATAAATATTTTCTTTTTCTTTTTTTCATTGATCTGTTAATCATCCTCAGTCCTGATCAAAACTACTCAATGCTTTAAAATATTACATGATTTTAACTCTTTAATTGTCAAATTCATAAATGAAGTCACTGATTTGGTGGAAAAAACACACAAAATGGCGTATTTTTATTATAAAAAGACGTTGTGGATTTCTTTTTATGTTTTATCACAGTCGTGGACATGTGAACGATTAGTAACAACATTGGCTTTGATGCATTGTTAGATTTTCATTTTTTCTCCTTAATTTACTGTTGATGACTGTGTTTGCTCCACTGACTTCAGTTGTACCCCACATTTGATGGTGCATAAATGCGCACTCTTTGTTTATGTTTATTCCATGTAGTTCTGAGAGCTAAGATGCATATTTAGATTTTCTCAGACACATGAAGGTAAGCGAGCAAAGGTCACTCTCACACACTCACAAACACACACTTTAATTTGCTGTCATACTCCTTATAAAATCCAGAAACTAAGCTTTTTTTTTTTTTTTTTTTTGCACAGGCCCATCTAAAGGGTTAATGGTGCCAACTGATGACCAACAGTAAAATAAATTTGACCTTCTCCCAACAGAAAAAACCACCAACAAATTAAAAATGCATAATTAATATATAGACCATTTTGAGGAATGTAAATAATAACAATGGTCCTAATGTACTGTATTTCCTGTTTAACATTTTTAGTTTCCTGAGCTTCCGAGACTCCAAAAAGAGCCACATGATAAATAATGTTATGATAGCTGTTTCAGCATGAAAATATGATTGAATCGCCTCTTGTTACAGCTATGATATAGTGTTAGAACAAATAGGAAATGTTCAAGGGGCAATGACACCATTGAAATGGTCTATATGGTGTCATAGTTTTGTAATCAAACAAATGGGGTTATAGTGGAAGTCAATGAAGTAAAAACAGCCATCAACAGGAAATTAGGGAGAAAATTAATCAAAACAATGCATTAAAGGCAGTGTTGTTTCACATGTCCAAGACTTTTATAAAAGGTTTTTAAAATATCCAGTCCACACTTACTTTTAATATTGAAAATATGTCATTTTGTGTGTTTTTTTCCACCAAATCAGTGACATAATTTATGAATTTGCCAATTAAAGTGTAAAAATCCTGTAATTTTCTAAACAATTTAGTAGTTTTGATCAGGACTGAGGTTTTTAATAGATTTATGCCCCAAAAAATGTAAAAAATATTAGTCTGATGCATTTTTACAGCAGTTTAATTCAGTGGATGTTTTCACCCCGAACGCAACAAAAGTGTAGTAAATTTGCCCAGAGTTTTTTAAAAATTTAAAGCATTTTCCCAAAATTTGTGTCAAAATAAGATTTGTCACCAAAAATCATTCTGCTTGCTGAAACACAGAGAAAGTTATGGCTAGATTAACCCTAAAATCCCCAACAGCACACTCACAGTAAGGGTTAATATTCAGTGTTATCATTTGTGATATTTTTTTATGTGCTTTTGTCAATGATTTATGTGAAAAGCAAACATTCATGATACTCTTAAAATGCTTTTGCTTTCTTTTTGAAGCTTGAAATCTTCATTTCTCATTCATTGCAACTGCACAGAAAACTCCACATTTCCTCCCTTTGCCTTCACACCGAGTTTGAAAAGCCACGAGGTTAATAAATCACGGCATAATTTTCATTTTTGGGTGAACTATTCCTTTGAACAAACCGAATTTCCAAGCAGCCTGTGCAGAACACAGAGCTGAAGGTGCCGGAGGTCGAGAGCGAACACAGATGCGTTACTCCGTTTACTACCGTCAACCACTCCAGAAATGCAAATGAATAGGAGGGAAGAGCGTTTCTGAGGAAAGATGGAGAAGATCTGAGGAGACAGCTGGATATAATCTTTCTCTCCGTCTCACTTGCTGTTTTTTTGACTTCAGGGTCTGTTTATACTTCTGAAAATTTCAGTAGGAGGCAAAATGTTTGCTTTAATTTACCCAAGCTTGTTGATTTCTCGACGCCAAACACCCTCCCTCACGTCTGTCATTGCTTCATTCGTTCCCTGATCTGCTTGTGTGACTCTGAGTGCTTCATTAATGGCTTGTAATGCCTAACAAGGGCAGGAGGGCGTCTGATTGGTACAGAATCACCAACCTGAGTGAACTCAACATCTGCAGTTGATGTCAGAATTATTAGTCCTTCTGAGATTTTTATATATAATATATTAATATTAAATATTTCCCAAATTATGTTTTTTCACAGTATTTCCTATAATATTTTTCCTTCTTGAGAAAGTCTCATTTGTTTTATTTTGACTAGAATAAAAGCAGCTATTAATTTATGTTAAAAACTGTTTTAAGGTTAGTATTATTAGCCCCCTTATTAATATTATTTTTCGATTGTCTTCAGAACAAACCACTGTTATACAATGACTTGCCTAATTATCCTAACCTGCCTATAATTACCCTAGTGAAGCCTTTAAATGTCACTTTAAGCTGAATTCTAGTATCTTAAAAAGTATCTAGTCTAATATTATTTACTGTCATCAGGGCAAAGATAACAGAAATCAGTTATTAGAAATAAGTTTTACTGTATAAAACTATTACTGTATAAAAAAATGTCTTTCCCTTAAACAGAGAATGGGGTAAATACACAGGGGGGCTAATAAAATTCTGACTTCAACTCTATATACATGGTTTAAGGCTGTTTTACACGCCACGGCACATACCTTGTATGTAGAAGACGCCGTTGTGAGTATTAATACGTTTGTGTGCTGTCTGTGCTGCTCTTGCAATAAGACCTCCAGAACACTAGTAGGCAGGTTGAGCTTTTATGCTCCTCTGTGTTGAGTTTCTTCACCAGTGTTTTGAGTTTACACCTGAGAAGAGTGCGATAGTATTGTAAAAATAGCTCAAACTCACACTCGTTCAAGGTCAAAAGAGGTTTTTGGCCCCGCCTACACTCATGACTCACTCAACATGCCGACCAATAACAGCTCCTGCGGTCTGCATCGATGCGATGTGTAGTTAAAACTTTTTGAGAGGTGGCCAAGCATGATTTCTATAAATGTAAGTATGGCAAGCAACCACACTGATGAACGATAACAGTTTGTATATAATTTATTTGTGCTTTTTGCATTACCCCCTTGTAACCAGCAGGTGTCCTCAGTGTGCTACCTTTCTGGCGCATCTTAGGAGAAGGGTATAAACGGAGGTCGGAGCCAGCTTCAAGTGGGTGGGACTTGAGCTCCAAGTGGGCTGTACAAACCTGGAATTTTTTATTTATTTAATGTGTTGTACATGACACGGAGTCCAATATTGTGTTTTATTAATGTCTTCACCTAAACCCAACCCTAAACAAAACCTCCCAGTAACCTGATGTGTTTTATGAATATCCGCTCCACCTACACCACCTAAACCCAACCTACTTGCGGTTTAAGTCCCTCCCACTTGGAGGTCACCCAACCTACTTGTGGTTTAAGTCCCTCCCACTTGGAGGTCTCCGGGCTGCAGCAATACCTACTTGCATCTTAGGGTTATTTGCACATTGAATCTGTCATTTTTGCATATCATATATATGTAAAGTGAACCTCACGTTGTGTCAGTCATGTTGACACACTGCCTCCGAAGCTTTTGTCTGTCATAAAAGAATCAAATGGGGTTGGATTTTTAATTTTTTTTTCAATTCTTCACATACAAAATGGCGTTTTGACAATTTTGACGTTTTGACAATGTGTGTGTGTCTGTTTGCGTGTGTCTGTCTGTCTTCATACCTTTGACAAACTGCCAGTATATGTTGAGGATAAATTGGTTCATGGAAGTTTTCTTTTTAATATGTGGTTCCAGTATTGCTTGCAATGTATGAAACTTAACCACAGACATCCTTAAGTAAACTTTGAATGTGTCGGGATAATCTCGCAGCTCCTTGATTAGCAGGTGAAACTTTCCTTCCTCTCTCTGCAGTCTAAAGCCTGGTGCGCTGCGACACGGCGTGCACATGACATTTGGCAGTATCGCACAGCAAACGCGCACATTCACATGCTATTTAAAATTAAACTATTCAGAGGGCGCTCTGTGGCGTGGCAGAAATGTAAACAGTGTGCTGAGTTGTACCTGGGCGTCGCGGACAGCTGCCGACTTGCGGCGCCGGTGTGCGTACCCTGATAGAAGCCTATGCTAAGAACTCTAAAATGCATGGTGCTGTGCTACATGTCGCCGATTGGTGCATCTAGTATGCGAAAATGGGATGGACCCAATATTTCCTCGTTCTTGTTCTTTTGTTAAGCAGTAAGAAAACAAAATCATCATCACAACTTCAATACTTTGTATTGTTTTGGGAATTATTCTGCAACAGATTGATTAATACACATCAAACTCTGTGTGCCAGGATAGTGTGCGTGACACATCTTTCAGATTTGAATACAAAAATTTCTAATTTCCAAGACCTTTACCAGTGATTCCAGCTCATGTAATCTGTCTAATCAAACTGAGTTTAGCTATCACTGTCACTGTATTAGTGGAATAAAAACAACACAATTTTCCCAACTTTTAAAAAGAATTGAGCACAAAAACATTGAAACTAGCACTGGATACCTGAGGTACTCTAATTTTTATGCTTCAGTTTGCTAGCTTGCCTAACTTCCATGTATTTTTAAGCATTATTCCTCATGATATAACCTATTGTTTTCAAGCTAGCCATTATTGTTCAATAATCTTGGAGAAGTGGGCTTAACCTCAAGCCTCTTGATGTTTCCAAAATGTCATCTGTAGCTTTAAATTGCAGGAGCCCTTTATATTTCAGTGGATCATGACTGGCTGTCAGTGTTTTATTGTTTATTATCTCCACTTTCTCATGGACGTGTCCAAGAAGGACGTGCATCTGAAAAATACAACACATGCACCCCACGTAATGCAGTTCAGATTTGCAAAAATGTAGACAGCACCCTCTAGTGGATTTGTCATCTCAAATGTCCAACTAAATGAATTCGGAGCAATGTATTTCACCTTTTTTTTTTTTTTAATGTGCGCCGGATCACATATTCTCAATAATCCTCAGGTGATGTGATGTGTTCAGTCAGTGTTCACATTACTAACGATGTCAAAGTTATTTTCACATTTACTTTAAATAAAACTCTGTAAAGATTACACTGTGTAACTATGAATGAACCATATTAACACATTTATTCTAAAAGCAGATTCATCAGCAGTGCTATAATCATAGTCGATCACCTTATCTATATCACATATGACAGCGGTTCTCAACAGGGTGGTCCTGGCCCACAAGGGGGCCTCAGCTAGCTCTAATATTTCCCTTCACCATGAATTACTACAGTATTTTAAATGTGTAACACCTGGTTTCATTGTTTTTTTTGTTTTTGCTTTTATATATAATTTGTTTCTGTTTAGTACAGCATATTAATTGCTGTGAATAACTGAACAATTATGCCTCATATGCTTCATTGACAGTGTTATTGATCACTAAGATGTGATTGACTTGGATTTAAGTTGCTTTGATTTAAAATGAAAATTGCGAAATATAGCTTGGATTTAGCTAAGCTACTTTTGCCGAGTAGCTTTTAGCTTAGCTTGCTGCATTTCCGAGGGTGTAGCTTTTAGTGAAGTTAGGCTACATTTTCAGTTGAGTAGCTAAAAGCTTAGCTCACTACATTTTTCAAGTAGCTTGCCCAACACTGACAATTAATACGGTCAAATGTCGCATCGCACCAATGTCAGAAGATGTGAGGGATCAGCTTTAAGTGTGACTTGAGGACGATATGTGTCCTGCCCTGTCAAAGATCTCTCCACATATTGAACAAATTATTACTTGCTGCCAGCAACAATCCTCACACTGATTGATAAATGATAACAAATAACATGTAAGAATGACATTGTGATAGCCTATATTATTTTTCCCGTATACACCAGTGTGAATACTGGCCTGATTTAAAGGCTAGAGGCTTACGTTTTTCAGTGACAAATGGCCTACTGATGTTTTGCTTTTATATTTAACATTAGGGGGCCTCACAGTGGTGCAGTGGGTAGCACAATCGCCTCACAGCAAGAAGGTCGCTGGTTCAATCCTCAGCTGGGTCAGTTGGCATTTCTGTGTGGAGTTTGCATGTTCTCCCCGTGTTGGCGTGGGTTTCCTCCGGGTGCTCCGGTTTCCCCCACAAGTCTAAAGACATGTGGTACAGGTGAATTGGGTAAGCTAAATTGTCAGAAGTTTATGAGTGTGTGTGTATGTTTCCCAGTACTGGGCTGCAGCTGGAAGGGCATCCGCTGCATAAAACACATGCTGGATAAGTTGGCGGTTTATTCCACTGTGGCGACCCCGGATTAATAAAAGGACTAAGCCGACAAGAAAATGAATTAATTAATTTTACGTTAGGCTATATTATTTGTGCATAAACAGACCTTGATGTATATATATGCATATGTGAGTATGGATATGTGTATATATGTATATATTTATGTCTGTATGTATATGTATATGTATTTTTTGTACTATGTACATGTGTAGATGTAGGTATGTATGCTATTTTCCCCTTCCCTCCCTTTCAAATTTATTTATTTATTTATTTATTTATTTATTTATTTATTTATTTATTTATT
>CAIGQQ010015131.1:2294049-2332801 GCA_903798035.1 Danio albolineatus
ATTTATTTATTTATTTATTTATTTATTTATTTATTTATTTATTTATTATGTTATGTGTCTTGGATGTTGTGTAAGTTATGTCTTGTTTTTGTCTTTTGGTGTTTTGTTATGTGATTGTGATTAATTGTGGGACCCCCTTGAAAATGAGATGGTACATCTCAAGGGGTTTATCCCGGTGAATAAATATCAAATATAGTAATAAACATACCAGTTTGTATCATCATTACTGGAAATCTATATGAGCAATAATATCATTAAATGTTGAGGGGGGCTTTTCAATATTTTCCAGGCGGTCTCAGGCAAAATAAAAGGTCGGGAACCATTGACATTTGATACAAAAGGATATGTAGTGTTAAAGGCACAAACAGATAATCCTGAGTAATTCACACAGTGCCCTTGAAATGCCCCAGCAGAAAACACTCCTGAGTTCCAGTGATGTGCAGGTGCCTCATGCTGTAGTAGTGCTGAAAGCAACACTGTAAATCTGATTCTTCAAATACCTGAAGGTCGTTTTGACCTGGAATGCCGCTTAATCCTCTGCTGTGTGTTTTAATGCAGCGTTCTCGGCTCTTCTGTTTGCTAAAGGGCACAGTGGGAAATATCTGGATATATCTGTGTGCGGCAGAAGTTTAATTTGAACCTGTGGAAGTGTGAATGAATTTTCACCTGTCTGTGTGTCGCCCTCGTTAACCTTTCCCTGCAGAATCTCTTATTATTAGCAGCGCTAACTGTACGTGATTCAGTCTAGTCACAGGCGAGTCGTGCGCACATCTGCATTCCCTCAAGGAATAGAGTGTGTGTGTGTGTGTGTGTGTGTATGTGTGTGTTTCATTTTCGTTTCTGGTGTACGGCTACATAGTTTTTCTGCAGTGTCTGCAGTTGATCCACAGGAAAAAAAAAGTGTGTGTGACACCTCTGTAATGTGTGTGTGTGTGTGACTGGGAATCTGCAGTGTGACATCCCAACAATGGGGTGCCTGCTGCAGCCGCATCAATTAACATGAGGCAGTGCCTGCTGTGCTCTGATTGGCTGAGAGGGCTGTCAGGTTACTTTTCGGTTCCGCCCACAAAACTAGTGGAAGAGCTCAGCCAGTAGTGTTGAAGGACCCGCCCACTGTGAGTAGAGCAAGATTTGTGTGTGTGTGTGTGTGTGTGTGTGTGCTGGAGTTTGTGCCAGAGTGTGGAGTGGAGTTTGAGACACTGCTGCCCCCTACTGAAGCCTGCCAGAAGAGCATATTTTATTTTATTTTATTTTATTTTATTTTATTTTATTTTATTTTATTTTATTTTATTTTATTTTATTATTTTGTTTTGTTTTATTTTATTTCTTTTTAAATTTTATTGTTTTATTATTTCA
Organism: Danio albolineatus; assembly: GCA_903798035.1. Lineage (NCBI taxonomy): Eukaryota > Metazoa > Chordata > Actinopteri > Cypriniformes > Danionidae > Danio > Danio albolineatus. Next base: position 2,295,406 of record CAIGQQ010015131.1, read on the forward strand.
TTTAATTTAACTTAATTATTTTATTAATTTTTCTTTTATTATTTTATTTTATTTCTTTTTTTTCTTTTATTAATTTGATTTAATTTTTTATTATTTAATATTATTTAATTTAATTTCATTCATTTTATTATTTTAGTTTACAACATATAGTACAAATATATTAATATGCGTATATAAAAAAATGTATATTTTATTTTTAATGAAGTTATTAAAGCAGTTGTATTTTTTACCACAATTAAATTGATTTAATCTTTTGAGACCTCTGCCATTTGTAATTAATGTCTTATTAAAAGTGTTAATTTGACTATCCTATTAAACGCTAACACTTTAGAATAATGGTCCGTTTATGAATGTTGGTTAGTGTATTTAGTAACATTAATTATGAATAATCTTGTAAAGAATTTATTAATCATAGTTCAACATTAACTAATGCGTCATTAGTTGTGCTTATTTTAAGGGTTTGAATAACAGGAAAAACTTTGGGAGAAACTCTTCCACAGTATTTGTTTTTTCCTACTGTGGAAGTCAATGGTTACGGGTTTCTAACATCTTTCTAAATATCTCATGTTGTGTTATTCACAAAAAAAAAATGTTTGAAAGCACTTCAAGGTGAGCAAAAAATGAGTAAATGTTCATTTTTGGGGTGTACTGTCGCTTTTAGGGTGTGAATAACAGTAAAAGCTTTGGTAGAAACCTATTAACATTGACATCAATAGTATTAGTTTTTCCTACTGTGGAAGTCAATGGTTACAGGTTTATAACATTCCTCTTAATAACGTTTTTGTGTTATTCACTAAATAATAAACGTTTTAAACAACTTGAAGGCGAGTAAATCATAAGTAAATGTTAAATTTTTGGGTGTCCAGTTCCCTTAAGGGTTTGAATAACAGTAAAAAAACTTTGGTAGAAACCTGTGACCATTGACTTCCATAGTATTTGTTTTTCCTACTGTGGAAGTCAATGGTTACGTGTTTCTAACATTTTTCTAAATATTTCATTTTGTGTTATTCACTTAAAAAAAAGTGTTGAAAGCACTTGAAGGTGAACAAATATTGAGTAAATGTTAGATTTTTGAGGTGTACTGTCCCTTTAAGGGTGTGAAAAAGCTTTAAAAGCTTTGGTGGAAACCTGTTAACATTGTACAGTAACACCGTATATGTTTTTCCTACGATGGAAGTCAATGCCAATGGTTACAAGTTTCTAACATTTTTCTAAATATCTTATTTTGTCTTACTCATAAATATTTGAAAGCACTTGAAGGGGAGTTTTTATTAAGTAAATGTTAAGTTTGTGGGTGCACTGTCCCTTTAAGGGTGCGAATGACAGTAAAAGCATTGGTGGTAACCTGTAACCATTGACTTCCATAGTAAATGTCTTTCCTACTATTGAAATCAATGATTACGAGTTTCTAACATTTTTCTAAATATCTTATTTTGTCTTATTCACTTACAAATGTTTGAAACCACTTAAAGGCGAGTGAATGTGTAAATGTTTATTGTTTTGGAAGAACTGTCTGTTTAAGGGTGTGAATGACAGTAAAAGCTTATAAATAATAATTCATTCATCACCGATTGTTTGTTTTGGCATCATTTCAGTCTTTATTATGAAGCATAAATCATGAAACAGACTCACCTGTGGTGTTACTGTAGTACAGCAGCCTCCGTCAGCAGGTTACCCGTGTATCTGCAGCATCTGGCCATGTTTAGGATGGCTTGAGGAATGTATAGGACAGCCAGCTGTAATCTCCCAGAATCCCTCATCTTTGACAGATGGGCATCTGCTGTGCTGCTGTCTTTAAAACTCTGTCAAAACATCTGCTGAAAAACCCACTGGGGCACAAATATAGATGCTGAGGAGTGTGTGTGTGCATGCATGGGTGGGTATGTGCGTGTATTGTTGTGTAATAGAATTTGTAGTAATAAACCATTAAACAAATACAATATTCTATATTTTAATATTATAATTTTTTATTATTTTGTTGCATTTATTTTCTTTCTTTAAAAATTATATATAAATATATATATATGCAATTTCTAAATTTTATTCATCAATTTATTTTTATTCAGAATACGTTATTGTGCGCATGATTTTAATATGTTAACCAATCAGAGCTGACGCAGCACACCGGGCTATTACAGCTAAGCTGAGCGGGAGAAAGATGTTAACCAATCAGAGCTCACTCCACGCATGAAGTTGAGCAGGAGAAGCGAATAGGTGGTTTTGATTTACGTTAGTTTTTATTTATTGTTCTGACTGGAATTGAGGTTAGTTCATCTTTATTTCTTCATGTTGTCTGTTTTTAAGACAATTTATTACAGTTTTGTTGATCCAGCAGTGAGTGCTGCTGTGTACAGTGTGTGTTTAACTAGAGCTGAGGTTACTTCATCTTCATTTATTTGATCTTGTCTGTTTTAAAGACAGTTTTACTACAGTTTTATTTATTAAACTTAATACTGTGTTATTTCGTTGTGAAATGTTTTGTTCTGCACTTCTTGTGCACTGAATACATGTAGAATGTGTGTGTGTAGCGCGTTTGAAAAAACAAAAACAGCTGCCAAAATCATAAATAAAATCGCAATCGCAATATTCGTTCAAAAATTGCAATATGATTATTTTGTCCATATTGCACTGCCCTGATATATAATAATAATATTTTTTTTTAATTATACACAATACATTTTTTTCTGATATATATATATATATATATATATATAAATAAAAATATCAATAAAAATATATATATATATATATATATATATATTTATTTATTTAAATAGCATTAGCATCTAAACTAGCTTAAAGGGGCTAATAATTTTGACCTTAAAATGATTTACAAAAATTTGAAAACTGCTTTTATTCTAAAATAAAAAATTCTAAAATAAATTATTCCAAAATAAAACAAATAAGACTTTAGAAGCAAAAATATTATGGGAAATACTGTGAAAATGTCGAAGGGGGGTTAATAATTCTGACTTCAACTATGTGTGTGTGTATGTGTATATGTATAAGAAAAATTATAAAATTCTTTATAAGAAAAGAAAAAATATATATATAATTTTTCTTTTTATTGTTTGGTAGTAATCATTTGTGTGCTTTATAAATGACCAAGCATGAGTGGGCTGCTGATTAACAAAGGTATTTTTTATAAGTCTGGCTTTGACCTTCTCATATCAGACCACTCATGCAGACATGAGTGCTGCTGTACTGAGTTTACTCTGGTGAAGCGCCCCCTGTTCTGTCATATTAGTGGATGTAAACATACAGTATTACTGTAATGTGAACAGAATCCACTGGCTTTTTTTTAATTCACATGTACTGTTGAAGTCCACTTTATTCGCCCTCCTGTAAGTTTCTTTTTCCCAAGTATTTCCCAAATTATGTTGAACAAATTCAGGAAATTTTCACAGTATTTCCTCTAATATTTTTTTCTTCTGGAGAAAGTCTCATTTGTTTTATTTCGGCTAGAGTAAAAGCAGTTCTTAATTGTTTAAAACAATTTTAAGGTCAATATTATTCACCTCCTTAAGTAATATTATTTTTGATTGTCCATAGAGCAAACAGTCTTCTACAATGACCTGCATAATTATCTAACTTGCCTAATTAACCTTGTTAAGCCTTTAAATGTCACTTAAAGCGGAATACCAGCATCTTGAAAAATATCTAGTCCAATATAATGTGATTAAAATATCAGTTACATAGAATAATCATTTATTAGAAATGAGTTATTAAAACTATTATGTTTAGAAATGGGCTGAAAAAAAATCTCTCCGTGAAACAGAAATTATACAGGGGGGCTAATAATTCAGAAGGGCTCATAATTCAGGAGGGCTAATTATTCTGACTTCAGCTGTATGAGTGCGGCAGGTGCTGTTCTGAGGTCAGCTGGACGCGGGGTCACCGGTCAGATATTGATGATGGTGAGCTTGCACAGGTGTCTCTCTGGAGTCTGATGTACCCAGAATGCCCTGCTGATGTCAGGCGGAACAGAAAGAGCTGACGGCACAGCAGAAAGTCCAGAGTCGCTCCGGCCGCCGCACGCTGCCCTTTTCACTTTCACAACTGATGGAAACAGTGAATTGAAAACAATCCCGTCTCAGGGTGTTTAGAAGCATTAAAGGGATAGTTCACCCCCCACATTTACTCACTGTTTGTTCTTCCGCAAGTGGTTATGAACCCTTATGAGATTCGTTATTCTGTTGAACACAAAAGAAGATATTCTGAAGAAAGCTGGAAACCTGTAACCATTGACTTCCATATAGGATTAATAGATACTATGGAGGTCAATGGTTTTCAGCTTTCTGCAGAATATCTTCTGTGTTCTACAGAAGAAAAAACTGAATCTGGTTTAGGAACGATTGAAGAGAGTGAATAAAGACAGAATGTTCATTTTTCAGATGTACTGTCCTGTTAAAGCTATGTCTGATTGCTCTGATTCTCAGGGAAACCTCTATTACGTAAAAATGTCAAACAAAAGAAAAATCTTGGCACCCTTTAACTTCTTTTTCTTCTTTAATTTTCTGTTTTGTTTGTATCTTTGTATTCCTGAAGAAAACAGCTCATAAATCACACAGAATTAAGTATTTTGAGCGAGGTTTAGGGTTTTGTTTGGGGTAGGGGGAAAAATATGCAGTCTGTACAGTATAAAAGTCATTACGTCTATGAGAAGTCTCCATAAAAATAGTTGTGTGTGTGTGTGTGTGTGGTTTGTTTTGTCTCTAAAAGGCCTATATTTTTGTTTAGTTTTGTTTGGTCTTGTTTCTTTCTTGCTTTTTAATTTGGTTAGTTTTTTTGTCTTATTTATTTATTTATTTTGCAGCGACCTGGTGGCGTAGTGGGTAGTGCTGTCACCTCACAGCAACAAGGTTGCTGGTTCGATCCCTGGATGGGCCAGTTGGCATTTCTGTGTGGAGTTTGCATGTTCTCCCCGTGTTGGTGTGGGTTTCCTCCGGGTGCTCCGGTTTCCCTCACAGTCCAAACACATGCGCTATAGGGGAATTGGGTAATCTTAATTGACCCTAGTTTATATGTGTGAATGAGAATGAATGGGTGTTTCCCAGTGATGGGTTGCAGCTGGAAGGGCATCCGCTGTGTAAAACATATGCTGGATAAGTTGGGGGTTCATTCCGCTGTGGCGACCCCTGATTCATAAAGGATGAATGAATGAACGAACGTATTTGCTTGCTTTTGATTTCTTTCTTTCTATTCATTCATTTGTTCATTCATTCATTCTTTCATCATTTGGTTTAGTTTTGTTTGATCTTGTTTTTCTCTTGTTTTTTTGGTTTGGTGTTTCTTTTCTGCTTGTTTACTTGTTTTAATTTTATTTAGTTTAGTTTGGTTCCATTTATTGTTTTGTTTTTGTCTGCTTCAGTTTTGATTTGTTTAGTTTTTAAGCTATTTTTAAAAAGCTATTTTTAGAGCTATTTATTTAATTGTTTATTTATTTATTCAGTCTTTTGTTTGTCTTCATTTTGTGTTTTGTGTATTTATGTATATGTACATGTATGTGTTATATATATGTGTGTGTGTGTGTGTGTGTGTGTGTGTGTGTGTGTGTGTGTGTGTTAATATATGTCATTCGTTTATTTCTTTTTTAGGAAGCTTAAATGCCTATGCTTTATTTTTTGACTAGTCACGTTTCACTTCTCTGGACTCGTGCAGCGTTTATCAGTCCAGCGTGGGAAGACTCTGTGTATGTGTTTAGACACGTCTGTCTGCAAACTTGCCAACAGTGGGAGAAAATCTGTGTTTTGTGTGTTTTGGATGAAGATGAGCTTTGCACTGGGTATATTTGAAGACCTTGTGCAACCACTAACTAATACAGCACAATTATCTAGTGTTTCTCCATCATTTAAGATATACAACATATACAGTTAAAATCAGAATTATTAGCCCCCATTTGAATTTTGTTTTCTTTTTTAAATATTTCCCAAATGGTGTTTAACAGAGCAAGGAAATTTTCACAGTATGTCTGATAATATTTTTTCTTCTGGAGAAAGTCTCATTTGTTTTATTTTTTTGCTAGAATAAAAGCAGCTTTTAATTTTTTTAAAACCATTTTTAAGGTTAAAATTATTAACCCCTTTAAGCTCACTTTATTTTCGAGAGTCTACAGAACAAACCGTAGTTATACAATAACTTGCCTAATTACCCTTTCCTGCCTAGTTGACCTAATTAACCTAGTTAAGCCTTTAAATGTCACTTTAAGCTGTATGAAGTGTCTTGAAAAATACCTAGTCAAATATTGTTTACTGTCATCATGACAAAGATAAAATAAATCAGTGATTAGAAATGAGTTAATTAAAAATATTATGTTTAGAAATGTGTCAAAAATATTCTCTCCGTTAAACAGAAACTGGGGGAAAAAATAAACAGGCTATTAATTCTGACTTCTGACTGTATATAACAAAAGTGAACATTAGCTGAGCAGCTTGCTTGATTATCAGGCATCAGGCATGCTTGCCTCTGTTTGTGTCTGGCAACCTCTGCCCTTGTTTCGCACCTTTGGTGTTTTGAACTTGGACTGCGTCAATCCCACATGCTGCAGCTTTAAAATATAAGGCAACCAGGATTTTTTGATATAGTGTAGGTAACTGACTTTAGCGAACATCTTGACTTCCTTTTCTTTTTTCATTAGGCTATTAGATAATATTAAATATTATAGAAAATATATTTGTATATACATGGATATCGCAGGAGTAATTTTGGGCTTGACTGTGTTTATGTATAGTAGGTCTATATTTTAGCTACTGTAAGCACTGTCGTTATATCAGTTTACCCCATCATCATCATCAACGTGAGCTTCATTCATTCATTTTCTTTTCGGCTTAGTCCTTTTATTAATCTGGGGTCGCCACTGTGGAATGAACCGCCAACTTGTCCAGCATATGTTTATGCAGCGGATGCCCTTTCCAGCCGCAACCCATCACTGGGAAACATCCATACACACTCATTCGCACACATACACTATGGACAATTTAGCTTGGACAATCCTTGGACTTGTGGGGGAAACCGGAGCACCCGGAGGAAACCCCCACAAACACAAGGAGAACACAAACTCCACACAGAAATGCCAACTGACCTAGCTGAGGCTTGAAGCAGTGACCTTCTTGCTGTGAGGCGATCGAGCTACCCACTGCACCACCGTGACGCCCCAGCGTGAGCTTATTTTGTGTAAACACTGCAGTATTATCTTCATTACATCTGGCTGCTTGACTCCTGCGTTTGGCCCCTGGACCGCAATGCCCGTTTCGCGCTCGCCCTCCATCAGTCTGCTGTGTGTGCGTTTCCCTCGGGATGCTCCGCTCTGGACAGGAGATGCTGACGGATGCTGCGTGTCATGAGGACGAGGGGAATATATTTACTCAGGAGCCCGAATGGACTGAATGCTCCTGTTTGCTGAGCGTCAGTATGAAGGATGAACACGTGCAGCTCTTCACCCACGCTGCCCAGGTTTTCCTGCTGTGTGTTGCTGCTAACCGATGGCTTTCTCGACTCTTGTTGAGACTTCTTTAACACAACTGATGTGTGTGGGTGCGTGTGTGTGTGTGTGTGTGTGTGTGTGTGCCGTTTAGCTGGAGTATCGGTCAGAAATAAAATCCCGTTGTACTGCATACCTGCCAAATATCCTGTTTTCCCCGGGATCTCTCTCTCCCGACACCCTCCTGTTCTGTTATTTCTCCCAGGGAAACTCTGGTCATTTGCATGTCCCAGTCTCTTTAGGAGAAATCACTTTTTATTTATGTTTGTCAAGTTTGCCAGATCATCACTTCACACAACTGATGAAATATTCAAACCTCAAAGTATTTTTTGGCAATTATTTTGGCAACGTACGTTACAACCCAGCTGTGCTGTTGATTTCTGCATGGATGGTAGATGCAGGATGTGTACAGCGATGGTAGCAACATCAGTAGTCGTAAGTTTAGTGATTCAAGGGTTTTGTATGAGGCACCGTGTAGGATTTAAATCAAAATTTGCTTATTGACACGTACATAAAAGTGTGCATACGCAGCTAGGCATGGGACAATAACCGTTTTCAAGGTATACCGCGGTTTAAAAAAGTCAAGGTTTTCATACCGCCAAAATTTTCTGCTATACGGTTCCTGAGGTATGAGTAAGATTTTTTAAATTTACATTTTTGTTGTTGTTTTAAGGTGTAAATTGTAAAGACATCTGTGTCTTTGAAACAAATGAAGACCGCAGAAGTCAATGATTTACTTCAATTATTTAGCCTGACATGTTTACTGCTCCAAAATACTTAAAATGTTTCTCAAAATTAAATATATTGTGTTCAAAGGGGGATAATGTTTTGTTTTTTTCCCAGATATTTAAAAAGAATATATTTTAGAGCAGTAAACACAATACCGTCATACTGTGAACCGTGATATTTTTATCCAAGGTTATCATACCATCAGATTCTTATAGCGGCCCATGTCTATACACATCTATGAATTACTCGCATATACACCTATAGTGTTGGATGTGCAAAAGAATGAACAATTCCTGACAAAAGTCTTTGTCGTCGATCTCAGTTGTAAGAGGAACAAATAATAACTTCTAGTTGATCATTTGGAAAAGTGTCAGAAGGTGGATTTTTCTGATGAATCATCTGTTGAGCTGCATCCCAATCATCACTAATACTGCAGAAGACCTACTGGAACCCGCATGGAGCCAAGATTCTCACAGAAATCAGAGAAGTTTGGTGAAGGAAAAATCATGGTTTGGGGTTACATTCAGTAAGGGGGTGTGCGAGAAATCTGCAGAGTGGATGACAACATCAACAGCCTGAGTTATCAAGACATTAGTGCTGCCCAGTACATTACAAACCACAGGAGAGGGCAAATTCTCCAGCAGGATAGCGCTCCTTCTCATACTTCAGCCTCCATATTAAAGTTCCTAAAAGGAAAGAAGGTCAAGGTGCTCCAGGATTGGCCAGCCCAGTGACCAGACATGAACATTATTGAGCATGTCTGGGGTAAGATGAAGGAGGCGTTGAAGATGAACCCAAAGACTCTTGATGAACTCTGGGAGTCCTGCAAGAACGCTTTCTTTGCCATTCCAGATGACTTTATTAGTCATTTATTAGTCATTATTTATTTCGTCATTGCAGAGATGTGTGGATGCAGTCCTCCAAGCTCATGGGAGTCATACATAATATTCATTCTGTTTCCACTGCAGCATGACTTTATATTCTATACTGGACATTATTTCTGTTAAGTGACAAGACTTTAGTCTAAGCAGAGTCAGACCGCACTGTCCTAATGAAATAATTAAAAATCAAGGCATGATCATATTTTATTGTGGTAAAATAAGTGTACTCTAGAGGCCTTTGCCTTTCATAGAAACCAATTCTGATACCAAATGATCAACTAGAAGTCAAGTTAATACTTGTTCTTTCTAAAACTTGGATAGGCAACAAGACTTTTGTCAGGTAGTGTATGTGAAACTTCATATTTCATATATAAACCTGATGCATGCATACATCCACATACACTCGCACATATAAACTCACTGCTTGCAAACACACCTGTACACACAAGCATATACATAGAAACTTGATCTATGCATATATGCGCCCATAAACTCCCACATATAAATATAAGCTCCAACACCCAAATAACACTTGTGCAAACATACAAAATAAAATTCCAAACATATATACAGTTAGTTGTCCAGAAACACCTATGCAAGTGATTTCATATGTGGATGTGCACAAACTTCTCAGTGTAAAAGGAAGCAGTTTCAGTTTAAACGGTAGGAGTTTCATTTCAGCATCAATGAATCAGGTTACTGCAAAGCTTATGAAGTAGAAATAATACGATTTAATGGTGGATTTACATCTGTTGAATACTGAAAATAGATTAAGATAATGCTAAGGAATGCTCCAGGAGTCTATAAGGTTTATTATGCAACTCACTTCAGCAATGAGCTTAGTACACATACAGTTCCATAAGTAATTATTTATACTAAAATATATTTATTTAATATTCAATTTTTTATGTTGTTTTTTTTTTTAATTGGTGTCGCTAATTATGCAACCATGATTCTCCTCAATGCTGGTTGGTTAATGTCATGACGTCTTTAAAATCCCTGAAGAAAAAAAATGAATAGGAAGAATACTGCCATGGGCGACATGGTGGTTCAGTGGTTAGCACTCACAGCAAGGTCGCTGTTTCAATTCCTGGCTGGTCGCTGGTTCAAGTCCCAGCTGGGCATGTCTGTGTGGAGCATGTTTTCCCCGTGTTTGCATGACTTTCCTCCGGGTGCTCCGGTTTCCCCCACAGTCCAAACACATGCGCTATAGGGGAACTAAATAAACTAAATTTGCCATAGTGTATGTGTGTGAATGTGAGAGTTTATGGGTGTTTTCCAGTACTGGGTTGCAGCTGGAATGGCATCCGCTGTGAAAATATTCTGAATAAGTTGTCTGTTCATTCCGCTGTGGCGACCTTTGATAAATAAAGGGACTAAGCCGAAGGAAAATGAACGAATGAATTTGAGCACTATATTTACAGCGTTTTTACCCTGCCAGGATGTTTTGCTCATTTCTTCCTTCTGGCATCCGATCAGTTGGTTCTCCTGTAGTTTTGGACATTCAGATCTTTCTCCGTCTGTTCTCGCTCTTCACCAAATCTCTGTTCACTATTGATTCCCCCGTTTCTGGCCTCCAAAAACATGCACAAATAAAGATTACAGAACATCCTTTGGACTTTAGCTCAGCTTTTTAACACGACTGTACGCTATGTTCAAATCTGCCGTTCGACACTACTGAGATCACTTAGTTGTGTTTGTAGGTACAGTACTGTGAGGGTTTTCAGGTAAACATGAAATCCCACACACAAATAAATGCGCTTTATTGTATGTCATACTGTATTTCAGGGTATTCAACAACAAATATTTGCAGGATGAGACTTGATTCCATTAGTCTTTAAACTATGCCAGAATTGACTCTATTTGAGAAACTATGAGGGGATTTGTTGGGATGTTTCCTAAAAATAAAGGACCCCATGCAGGAAAAGGCAAATACAATTAATTAAATAATTAAATTATTTGTTTGTTTGTTTATTTATTTGTTTTTTTTTGTATGTGTGTTTATTTGTGTTTTTTTATTTATGTGTTGACATTTTTTTTGTCTAGTGTTGATGATAATAAATGAATTATTATTATTTAATTAATATTATTATATATTATTATTGTTGTTGTTGTTGTTATTATTACTATTAATTACTATTATTTTAATAGTAATAACTATTAATTTTATTTATTTATTTAATTTAATTTAATTATTTATTTTTACAGCTATTTCTCCGTTTTTTGACGACTATTAACTCTACCATTAATCCTCCAATGGCTGAAAAACATTAAAATATTTATGGAAAAACAAACAAAAAGTGCTCAGGGGTAGCTTAAATATTGTGTCTGTGCTCTTTGGGTAAGGGATTCATCAGAATAAACAAAAATTAGTCTAAGGCACTTGAAAAATGTAGAAAACATTAAAAAGCCTTTATTCAAATGTCTAATCTTTAAAAAAAACTTCACGTTTTGTGAAGAATACCTTCATCAGGGTAACATTTAATCATTTTTTTGTATTATTATTATGATTATTATTATTATTTATATATTTTCATTCTAGAATACTGAGGAGTAATTTCTATATCAAGGTAATTGTGTTTAATGTTTACAACATTTTTTCTTTCAAGCTATTCATTATTCTTAATATTATTCAATTCAATTTAATTCACCTTTATTTGTAAAGCGCTTTTACAATGAAGATTGTGTCAAAGCAGCTTCACATAGAAGGTTATAGTAAATTAAAAATGTCAGTTTAGTTATTAATGTTTGAGTTCAGTTCCGTTCAGTGTTGTTTAACATTTACTACTTAGAGTCCAAACACTGAAGAGTAATCCATCGGTGCGCAGCTCTAGCTGCAGTCTAGGCGCCGGAGGTTGGAGAACTCGAGGCTCGTCTGTATTATTATCATTATCATTATTATTATTATTATTAATATTATTATTATTATTATTATATACATTTCAGAATAATGAGGAGTAATTTCAATAATACTGACTTAAAAATGTTTAATTTTAGCAACATTTTCCTTCAAACTATTCATTCATTAATTTTCTTTTTGGCTTAGTCCCTTTATTAATCTGGGGTCGCCACAGCGGAATGAACCGCCAACTTATCCAGCATATGTTTTACACAGCAGATGCCCTTCCAGCTGCAACCCATCTCTAGGAAACATTCTTTCAAACTATATTATTATTATTATTATTATTATTATTATTACTATGTTAACCTGTTATGTGTTGCCAAAGTAAATAATATGAAAATGAATAATCTAGTATATATTTACATAATTTTCTACTACAAATTTTAATCTATGGTATAAATATGATCAAAAAATGCATACTGTGAATATTAAAACTCTGTTGTTGTTGCTGGTCCACAGGTGTGTGTAGGTCAGATGTATGAGGCCCAGAAGACGGTGGTGGAGCAGGAGAAGCAGAAGAGCTCCTAAAGTGATGCTCAACTGTTCAGACTCTTCAAACAAACAGGCTGATGAGGATGGAGATGATGATGATGGAGACGCTGATGATGATGATGATGATGATGGAGAACCGAACTCAGACCTGCAGCAGAACAGACAGGCCGTCCAACCGTCCTGTTTACAGCGTGCCATGAACTCTTCCTTTACACACTCTACTGTCCACACACAGCGCACACAGTAGAAACTGTACATAGTGTTCTTTTATGTTTTCTTGTCATTTGTTTGCAGTGTTACAATAAAGTTATGCCAGTTAGATGTCTTTAAGTGGATATTCTGTTGTCCTGTAATACGGTCACCTGGATCTATTTCAGCTGCGCGTTTATCTGAAAATAACAGCACACAGGGGTGAACAGAGGTGTCCTGGAGAGCTGGTTTCCTGCTGAGTTTAGCTCCAACTTGCTTCAACACCCGCCCGGAGGTTTCTAGTACATCTAGTAAGAGCTTGATTGGTTGCTTCAGGTGTGTTTGATGAGGGTTGGAGCTAAACTTTCCAGGACACCGGCCCTCCAGGACCGAGTGTGCACACCCCTGCCTTAGAATGTTCATCAACCAATTAGAATCAAGCATTTAGCCATGTAGAATAATATCTATTAAGGTTAAATAGGGTTTTTTCTTCCCATTAAATAAACAATCACCGCACTGTCACCTCACAGAAAGAAGGTCACTGGTTCAAGTCCCGGCCAGGTAAGTTGGCGTTTCTGTGTGAAGTTTGCATGTTCTTGCCGTGTTAGTGTTGATGTGGGTTTCCTTCGGGTCCCGCACAGTCCAAACACATGCATTGTAGGTGAATTGGATGCATTAAATTGGTTGTAGTGTATGAGTGTAAGTAAATGGGTGTTTCCCAGTACTGGGTTGCAGCTGGAAGAGCATCTGCTGCATAAAACAAATGCTGGAATAGTTGGTGGTTCATTCCGCTGTGGCGACCTCTGAAATAGAGACTACGCTGAAGGAAAATGAATGAATATACAGCTTGAAAGTTGTCATGTTTGACATTTGCCATTGACTTCTATAGTATTTGATGATCCGATTATGGATTTCGATGGCTTACGGTTTCCAAAGTGTTTCAAAATATCTTTTTCTTTTGTGTTCAACAGACGAGAGCTTCTGAAATGCGTTTGAAGCCACTTGACGGTGAGTAAATCTTCATTTTTGGGTGAACTGTGGCTTTAAATTGATTGGTGATATGGTAATACGCTACATTACACATGATGCTGTGTAGTAATGCTACCGATCTATTCCTTCATGGTTGGTTTCTCAAAGGGTAAAGGTGTCTGACAAGGCCGAGTGGTTAAAAATAGCTCATTCTGTTAGTTTTTTCACTCATCGATGGCCTAGTAAACCTGCTGACTGGTGTAAAGATCACATTTCCCAACGCCTGTCAACAGATTGTAGAGAGCAGAGCAAACCGTTTGGTTAAAACTCATACGCTCACATGTGGCCCTGTTATAAGTCAAGGGTGTCAACACGGACGTAGGCGTCTAAATGAAATTATGCACCCGCATTTGCATTTATTCATGAGGCAGACACTGTCGACAGAAGCAGCGTGAATGAATCATTGCAGAATTACAATAAGACTGCAGAGAGTATTTTATTCGGAGCTAGTTTTTGCTGTATTTGCCGTTTATTGTATTGTGACACTAAAGCAAGAGGATTATAAAGATTTAATGTGATGAGTAAAATAAAAGAAGCCTACACTTTTCTACATTTCAAAGTAATTAGCTTTGTTTCCATCCAAAGATGCTAATTAGATTTATGCACAAAACTGGAATATGGCATAAAACATTGTATGTTTCCAACCAATGAGTCAGGGAGCTTTCACATCTGTGGTTCGGTTCATTTGGTCTGGATCAAGAGCAACAAATGATACGTTGTTGCATTTTTCTGCCGTTTTGGGTCCTTTTCACACCGCACTGCTTTGGTCAAAACAGTTGAAAAGAACCACAATGCAGTCATGTGACAATCCACATCACTCATTGGCCAGATGTTATTGAACGTATTTCCTATTGCCCGTTGTTACTGAGTTTTACGGTACGGTACGGTATGGTTTGGTACGCTTTTAAGGCCGTTTCCAGTGTCTAAAAGCATATCGAACCATACCACTTTTTGGTCACCCTTTGCAAAGGGTGACCAAAAAGCGATGCCAGACGCAAAGCTGAACGCTATTGGTTTACAGAGATACGTCATTTGCTCACACAACAAGCAGAATGAAAACAAAGGACCCGCCATGTTTAATACGCAGCCGAGAGACATTACACCGAAATAATATAAACATATAATAACGAACCGTGGTCGACCCGAGCTCAAACAAACATTGTCGTCGCCTTGATGAACAGCCACAAAGCCAAGAAGAAGAGCAGATTCTCCCCTGTGCAATGTAGTTTTTTACGAGTCCGTCTGAAGAGCGAGCGGTTTTGCTTTCTCACGTGCGTGTCTATATTTGATATAACAAACTTCTTGAGCTGATGATAATAACGTGCGCTTGGTTATTGACGTGCGTTTGAAACCCAATCCTTTCAGAAACAGAGAACCGCGAGACTGACGCAGGAAAAAGCAAAGGAGAAAATGATTGTTTCAGCAAACATGAAGAAACTGCTGCGTTTAACCATTATCATCACCTTCTGGACTATTATGAACTCGGAATGACGAAATTGCTAATGCTAAGTCCTATCTGTTACAAATCAGAAGTAGTTTTTTAAGCATGTTCCATCAATTATATACATATAACATTTGAAGTGGTTCAAAGTCCTAAAACTATTAAACAATGCTCATTCCTGCCTTAGGACAACTTTTGAAAAATGTTTTGATCCACTTCAAATGTTGACTGCTGTATATTCTGGAGCAAAGTGTCAAAAACATGAGATATTTGAGAAAGAACAGTGATTAAAATTAGAGATCCTCTCAGTTGTTGGTGTTAATCTGCACCTGTAGACATGCGTGTCCTAATGGACTAGTTAGGGAGTAGGATTTGAGATCTAATAGCTGCAGGTTTAATTTCCAGTGTTCTGTCGATTATTCCTATCTTGTCAGATTGTCCTACCTCCCATTCACAAAAGTAGGTAGCACGTTTAGATTACTGCTACCGGTGTAAATTTTAGTGTGGAGTAGTGTGATATAAAGCTGTAATATCACTCTTACCTACGTAACCCCTAACCCCAACCTCAGATCCATTCAAATACAGTGTTGTAAGCAGAATCTGATGGTTAGGAGAAAATATCAGGACACTGGCTCCAGCCCCAGTGGGCAGAGGAGTGAATAACCAGCAGTTTCCTCCACCCTCAATATCATGCCTGAGGTGATTCGCTTGAGTTGAGCAAGGCACCAAACTTGCAACTGTGTTCACGTGTGTGTGTGTGTGTGTGTGTGAGTGAACAATCAGCATTGGATGAAAGCCTCTGCTAAATGTAAATTTATCTGGTGACTGTTTCCCTAGTTATCTGGCAAACCCTGTTTAACTGGAAACCAAACTTTCCCGTTTGTGTTGAGGCTTTGCAGGGTCATCCTGTTAGCTTCCTGCAGATCTCAGTTCCAGCCCTGATCAAACACACCTGTCTGTATCTCCAGGAACAGGAGCTGCGTCCGAAGTCGCCTACTGCTTGAGTGGGTATTTACATTTACAACATGACCATTCAAAAAGTATAGGGAACACTTCGATGGTCCATTTGAGTATTAGTAGACTGTCTGCTTAATATCTGCTGATACTGACATTCAACAGACATTTAACTAACTATAAAAAACTTTGCAAGTACATGTCAGCTTACACTAACCCTACCCCTAACCCAAACCCTAACAGTCTAATTATAATCTAATGGGAATTAGTTGCAGTGTAACTTATATTCAACAAATGGACCATCAAAATAAATTGTGACCAAAGTATGCTCTATATAGTATGAATGGGAGTATATGGATGAACTTTGGTCATTTGTCAGTATCACAAGCACTACCCGTGTCAGTTGTGTCGCTTACACACGTTTGTTCTCTCGTTGGACACCATGGGAAAGTATAGTGTCTATTGGACACATTTGGGTACTTCTCACCTAATATTTTTCAAATACTATTGCTAGGTTTCAATCGGAAGGGCTCATCTCTATGGGCTAATCCATTTGGAGGGTCCCTCTGAAGGCATTAGAGTATAGGTATGAGTCCTTCCCAATTTAATGCAGTGTTTGACACCAAGCAACTTCCCCGCTCATGGATCATTGCCTGAAGTGTCCACCAGTTGTGTGTTTTAAACTCTTTATCTCCTTCAAAGTGGCCTATTTTGAGCACTTCAGTTTGGAATGACACTTAGACATATTTTCTTTCCCACTCCAATACGCCTTTCAGAGGGTGATATTTCCCGTTTGGAACGCACACCCAGAA
The DNA here is from genome assembly GCA_903798035.1 of Danio albolineatus. Lineage (NCBI taxonomy): Eukaryota > Metazoa > Chordata > Actinopteri > Cypriniformes > Danionidae > Danio > Danio albolineatus. The sequence goes on from CAIGQQ010015131.1 coordinate 2,312,315, forward strand.
TTTGATCAATACAACTCTGATTTACATACTATATAGTAGGGAAGTATGCATTTTAGGGTGCAGCCATTGAGGACCTCTCTGACTGAAAGCTTCTGACAGCAGGTTAAACATATGAAGAAGACCTTTTCAACCCCAGCAGGAGAAGCTGTTTGAACCAAACCTATTTCTACTGCATCTTCATGTCACTCACTCATTCAAGTCCCTCAAGAATCTGGTCATCCACAAAAGACTAATGCAGGAGAGGACGTGTGGTGATTCTTAGTAGTCAGATCAACACTGCGGCTGGAGGTTCTTTCTCAATTTACAGTGTCTTGCCATTTAAGAGAATCTGAACTGCAAACCTCAATAACTCAACTCCAAAAGCTGAAGGAGAAAGTCATTGTTTATTACAGGGATGGGCATGTCCTGCACAGTTCATATCTGAGGTCTCGTTCATGCAATTTTTGAGTTGATACTGTACTAGGGCTGCACAATATTGGACAAATATAACATTGCAATATTTTTTATTCTCCAATATATATTGCGAAATGAATACAATTCCACTTAGATGAGTTGAATAACTATTTGAAAAGAATTTATCATTTTAGATTGACTGATGATTCTGTAGGGTAGTGCATAAAATATAATAAACAATCTACAAGCAGATATGAATTCAATAAAGGAAAAAGTTAGAAAAAATAAAGAAAAAAAATATCATTTATTTATTAAAGTATTTTATTGTTTTCCAAGCAGTCGAACTGTATTCAAATATACAGCAATTGAATATTCAAATGCAAAATAATACTGCAAAGTCTTTTTTATTTACAATTCAATAAAATGCATCGTTGTTAATTTGTAGAAGGTGCAAACGTTACAGTTTCTTACACCTGAATGCTTTTAAAACCTTAAAACCTTAAAAAACACTTGCGAAATAATAAATTACAATACAGACAACATTACATACACTCCCTATGTAACTATTGCAAATGATCACACTGCGATATGGATGCTGAAACGATCTAATAGAGACTAATAGAGACTTTCCTAGACGTGAGCCTACAGCAGAATAAATGTGTAATTAATATCTATTACTGTTTGTGGCTCAAATGATGATTTAAAGTGGTTCAACTAAGTCAACTTAAAGGACAGTTTACTTAAAGTTGTGCACATTCTACCATCAGTTTTTTTCCTCCATTTTGTGAGTACACCATTTATATGAAGACGAATACACTAGTAATAAGCCACCCGCCTGTTACTTTCCAATAACACTCAGAGCTTGATTAGCTTGTTCAGGTGCGTTTGATTAGAGTCTGTTCAGAGCTGTAACAGTGGTTCGGTGGTGTTTTCCACAGAAGAATTCCGACTTTTTTTTACAGTATCACGGCAGATTAATTCAAATATTTATCAGAAGTTCCTTCATCATCGTGTGGTTCATCCCTGCGTTCATCAACATCAGCCGTCTGCCAGCAACTCCACGAAGGACAGTCGACTGTGAACACGGCAGAACAGGTAAAGCAGGTCCCTGAAGCTGGAGACGATGAAATAATGAAATGTCAGAGATAGCGATATCCTGTCAATTACTTTAGTTTTAGTTTGATGGTGTTTTTTGGTTAACTAACCACGGTGGCGCGTGAGTAGCACGTTCGCCTCACAGCAAGAAGGTCGCTGGTTCGATCCCCGGTTGGGCCAGTTTGCATTTCTGTGTGGAGTTTGCATGTTCTCCCCGTGGTTGCGTGGGTTTCCTCCGGGTGCTCCGGTTTCCCCCACAGTCCAAAGACATGCGGTACAGGTGAATTGGGTAAGCTAAATTGTCCATAGTGTATGTGTGTGAATGAGAATGTATGGTTGTGTTTCCCAGAGATGGGTTGTGGCTGGAAGGGCATCCGCTGCGTAAAACAAAATGCCGGATAAGTTGGCGGTTCATTCTGCTGTGGCGACCCCGGATTAATAAAGGGACTAAGCCGAAAAGAAAATGAATGAATGAATGAAATGATAAAAACTCTGGACTTAAGCTTTTACTTGAAAGTAAATGGCAGAACTATTATTCTCGAATATGTAATATTGTCCAACAACCAGTGCTTATGTAATCGATACCTGCTCTATATTTGCTCAAGCTGCTTATTTACAAAGCAGATCAGTTTCATAGACTTCATGTCCACTGTGTTTCAATATTTTATTCCACGAATTAGTTTGGGTTATATTGGCTGTGCAGGTTTGTGTTCATGCACGTGAAACAAATTGAAAACAACGTATACAAAGGTTGTACCACAGAGGTTGATAGTTTATGCTGGTATTAATGGCACTTTTCAGGGATTAAGCAAATTATTGCATGGAATTACGAAAAACTAAATAAAAAAAAAAACGTTTGTCAAGCATCATTTAGTAAATGCAATAGTAAATGTCCATATAAAACATATATTCGAACAAACATTTCTATAATGCAAAAATCAGATCGCCACTTTTACTCAAACAGATGCACAGACCAAACAAACCTAGAACAAAACAGCAGCTAAACTGGACTTTAGTTAAAATCATTGATAGCTTATCTCGTGTGTGTGCATAATATATGCTGTAAGCACAACCAGTCTCCGTCTTTTCACTGAAAAAAAAAAACCATAAATTCAGTTTATTCTCTATCACTCGCTGTCATATACAGTATATTTTATATTGAATTAATACATTTTGACTCTTAGTTCCATGACATTTAAAGTTCCACCAACTCTGTCAAGCATCTTAAAGTCAATTCTTTAAATTGAGCAGCAAATATCAGCCTCTTCTGTTTGGAAAAAAAAACATTGATCACTGATATCCAATGACACATTTCTGTCTCGTTTCCACAAACGAGCTTCACAGTGTCAATAATTGTGAACACACACATTTCCTGGAATTAATACATGTCATTGGGCGTCAGGGTGGCGCAGCAAGATCACCTCACAGCGGGGTCAGTTGGCATTTCAATGTGGAGTTCGCAGGTTCTCCCCGTGTTTGCGTGGGTTTCCTCCAGGCGCTTTGGTTTCCCCCAGTCCGAAGACGTGGTATATGAAATAAGTAAGCTAAATTGTCAGTAGTGTATGTGTGTGAATGAGTGCGTATGAATATTTCCCAGTGATGGGTTGCAGCTGGAGCGGCATCCGCTGCGTAAAACATATGCTGGATAAGTTGGTGGTTCATTCCTCGGTGGTGACCCCAGATAAATAGGGACTAAGCCGAAAAAAATGAATGAATAATACAAGTCATTATTGCAAAAGTCACCAAACAGTGTATGATTTCGGTTTCAAGCCATATAACTTTTGTCTTCTGTGGCACAAAGAAAGAGATGTTTCATAAAATGTCCACACCGTCCTTTGACATTTAATAGACATATTGTTGCTTAAACGGGGATTGTCAAGCTTCATAAAAGACAAGAGAGCAGCATAAAATAGTCTGTACAACGTGCGTACTATATTCTGTATATATTCTATAGTCATGCAATAAATGTTGGTAAGAATTTTTTGTCTGAAATTACCCCTCCAGTAAAGCCCTCGAATCTGATTTGCATATTTAAAAGAATCACGTTTTACTGGTTCGAATAATTTTCTGACATTAAAATAGCAGAATACATTATGGTGTTTTCATGTCTTTTTAGAGCCTGAACCTGAAAACTTTCATTGCACATTCTGCATGTTTTCTCTTAGTTTCCACTGAAGAAAAGGTCAACGACATGCTGGCCAAATCACGACAAATAAATGCGATTATCAGGAAAACCGATTGATTTAAAATAGTATTTAATACTGTAACATGCCAGTCCAGTTTATATACAGTATATATACTAAAGCCTTCAGTGCTGACATTTAAGAAAACATTTGCGTGTATTTTTGCAATAACAGTTCTGCATAAAAAAGTCCAGCTTTAGTCATTTGTGAGGTCCAAACATTTACCTGATTGGCGAATTCAAAACCACAATGTAATTAGTTTTTGTTTGTCTTTTGTCTCAAGTCATAACGAGTCCCTTGTTCAAAACTCAAGTCAAATGTGAACAGCAAACAATGACTAAAATTTCAATCTGTTCCACACACAATTGATTCATTAGAATATCAAAAAAGCGAATGAGACATTAGAACCATCATTATGGTACTTTTGGTATGCTTTTTAGCTCAATTGCACTTAGAATAGAGCAGCTCGGCAACATATTTTCTTTCATTATCCAAGAAAGAAAATCAGCCTAATGGTTATAACATTGTGCTGAGCAATTCATTTAGAAGTGATTTTAATACTAGCACAGCTTTACTTATCCGTGACATCGTCTTGAAAGCACATTCATGGTGTATCAAATCAGTTTTAGTCAATCGTGCGGATAAAACGCACCAATGAACAATTTGGCGCCGTGCGTAAAAGCGCATCATATCGCGTGGAAAGCCGCGGTCTCGCTGGAAGACGAACTGTGGTACTTCAGGGAATAGTTCAGCCCATCGTTGTTGTCCCAGAACTCGGAGTTATCATCCTTCATGTACACGGCGAAATGCACAGAAGCGCTCGGATCCAGGAAAGGAGGCGTGTACATGGTGAAGGAGAAGCGCGTCTTGTCCTCGGTGGCCACGGGAATGGCTTGCGCGTCAACGAACGACAGCCAGTCGTTGAAAGTATACCTGACTCCAACCTCTCTACCGTCCGTCGCCCGTATGATCCCACGGACATCAAACTGCGTCACCGTGACGCTTTCCAGCGCGACACGTCCGCGCGCGAGCCGCGTCTCCAAGTCGCCGGAATCCACAGGCATCTTGAAAGTCGGGACCAGATAGTCCAGCGCCAGAGAGGACCTGATGTTGACGCACAGGTCATCAATAAACTCGCGCTCCTTCTGCAGAGGGAAACTCTTGAGTCTATTAAAGACTTTGGCTGGAATCTGAGGGTCCTCGCTGGTGCTGAAGTGCTTGACGCTCGCCAGATTCAAGCCGAGCGCGTCTGCAAACTTCACGCGTTTGCTGCAGTTGTGCGAGATCTGGTGGTACAGGTTTGCCTGCTCTGGATACGCGGGTAAGGACTTGGCTCTTCTCCTGTCCTTCAGGTACTGGGGTATCTCCTCGGGTTGAAGATCGTCATCTGAGTCCAGTCCGTTCTCCATCTGCTCTGCGTTCATTATGCTCATCATTCCAGATCTGTGATCTCCAATGACAGCCAGTGTCACTCCAGGAGACCCCTCTGGGTGAGCAGATCTGTGTGTAGACTTGTGACCCAGTAACAGCTCCACATGCGCATATATCTGTGGTGTGTCTAGTAATCATTACGCGCTGGTTACGCCCACCCACTGCAGACTCCAGCATGCCTCCTGGACTGATAAATAACTTCAGTCAACATGCTTTTTACACTCTGTTCTGGAAAGCCATTGGCTTGCTTGGTTTGGGACTTGTGGACAGTGAAATTTAAACCACACTTTCGGGTGGTTCGAAAGACCCACCCCCACTGATAAAAGATCCAGTATTGTCCTATACTTGAGCTCATTGGGTTATTTTGACTGCTGTACCATCATAAATTGTGAAAATAACCCATCAAAGAAAGCTTCTGGTGAATACAAACAATTATTTTTCATGAGTCCAACATCCAGCTGTGCAAGAAAACATACAAAATGATGGCAGTGAAGTCGTCTTTCATTACAAGTAGCCCAACTTTAATTCTAAATCTTGAATCATATTCTTGAAAGAAAAGAAATACCGATTAAAAAAGTGTGAAGCACCAAGTGTATATATTTAAAACTTTAACTCAAGCTCCTTTTTTCTAATAATATGTGAAGTGATACATTTGTATTTATTAATAAGTATTTTTCATATTTCTTTATTTTACATATTTAGGAAATGTTTTTGGTACCTCAAAAAGTTTGGTGGCCATGATGGCCATCTGACCAGCTAATCCAGCTAAAAATAGTGCTTAAAATGTCACTTAAATGCAATTAAGGTGAGTAACTGCAGAAAGGTGCACTTTCGGAGAAAAAAGAACCACCCTTTTCCCCAGGCTGGCTACGGGCCTGTCACAGTTAATTTACCATTATACAAAAACAATACAAACCGTATTTGTTAATTAAAAGTATTTACCGTATCCTAAACATCCTGTTAGTGAAGTTTATAGTTTATTCTTCTATTCCTTGCACGTTTATTCCTTTTAACGCCCCATTTGTAACACGAATGAGAGATCTCCGCTGTCATTTGCTTCCAGTTATTTACCTTTTTACAAGATTTTTTTAGCTATTGCTAATTTATGAAGCAAATTTGTATTTATCGCGTTGGTGTAATTTATTAACAGTCAAAAACAGCTTCTAGTGTGAATAAAGTTTACTTCACATTGTTATTCTTAGCGATTTACATTCAAAGGAGGCGCCAATTACTAACTTGAATGGGCGAGACTTCCGGTTCATTTGCTTATGCAAAAACACTCAACTGTGCAGCATTATAATGCAAACTGAGCTTTGTTTACATGCTAATTAATTTTGACAACACAGATGACAGCCTAATTTGTCATCTAAATAGCTATTCCATGCACTTACATACTGACGAATGAGTTGGAAGTCTCAGATAAATCCTTTGCTCATTGGGTTGCTAATTAATGTGTATAATACAGTGTACAATGTGTTAGAAACCTAATTCATCCCACTGTGAACTGCTGAGTAACCCACACTCACAACTAGTAAATTTGTTATAAATGTAATTTACTTTTAATTTAGCTATGCTACAGCGTCTCTGGTGGAGTCTCATGCAATATTTCAGCCTAAAATGTAAATAACTAAGGCCTATTTGAGGAATCATTTGTGATAATTATGATTGTCTGCATTGTGTCAAATACTGAGCTAGTGTCAGGAGTAATAATTAGGCTAAACATTGAATGCAGGGGTCGGGAACCTTTTTTCAGCAAAGAGCCGTTTCTGATTTTATTTGGCAAATGCATTTTTTAAAGAGCCATTTGGGGTGTGCGTATATAAAAAACCTTTATTTATAAACAAAACCTTTATTTATGTCCATGCACAACTCAAAAATTAACAAATAACACAGCACAATGTATGAAGAAAGCACAATTTATAGATTATTTTCTATTTGACATCGCCACTCATGAATGTTGAATTAATTTACGTGCGTGGGGTTACCATAGAAATGTAAGTTACCTTAGAAATGTAAGTTACCTTAGAAATGTAAGTTACCTTAGAAATGTACGTTACTCACCCTTTATTGCTGTCGCGATTCAAGTTAAACCACAGCGCCACATATGCACATTGATTGAAACGTTCTTTTCTTGTTAATACTATATAAAAGGAATTGTATTTTCAATAGGAAACTGATTTCTATAGAAACAGTTATAATCTTTTTAACTTTAAAATATTATTGAAGAGAGACAGCTGGAGAGCCACATATTTTGGGTCAAAGCGTGTGGCTCCCGGGCCATTGGTTCCCTACCCCTGCATTTAATGTATAAGGCTATTCAGCATTACAGCATTACGTGAAGTTTATTTCTAAACTTACTTTGAGAGGATCACTTGCAGGGCCGGAGCAAAAATCAAACCGAAAGTTATGCCCCCTTTAATCTGAAAAAGTGGTGGGGCGGCTGGGTGTTGAGATGATGTGGCCTGATGTGAGATGATGTGCGCCCTGACTACTCTGCCGCCCTAGGCAGTCGCCTAGGTTGCCTCTATGGACACGTCGTCCCTGATCACTTGCTGTGGCAGATTTAGGCAATAGGAGCGATCAGCGTCTTGTTAGGGTTGGCATGTAGACAGACATGCCCTCCACCTCCACTCTTCACTTTTGTCCGTGAAAACACCGCCACCACCGCTCTTCACTTGTAAGTGGGCGGCAGCATGAGGACCGTGAGGGCAGCACAGTCGTCGTTAGCCTAGAGCGCCAGTAAAGCTTACACCGCTCCTGATCTTGTGCTTATGATTGACCACGACTAGACCCGCAGCTAATGCATGAATCACCAATCAGATGATTCCTAAGTCACTATAAATAACCATAACCTTCATACCTTTGTCTTGAAAAATCTCCTTCCTCCCCCCTTTTTTTCCTAGAGTATGCGGCACGGCGGCCCAGTGGTTAGCACTGTTGCCTCACAGCAAGAGCGTCAATGGTATTAATCCTTACTAGGCCAGTCGACGTTTCTGTGTGGAGTTGACATGTTCTCCCCGTGCTCATGTGGGTTTCCCCCGCGTTCCCACCTTTACATAAAAAATAATGGATATGTAAACTGCTAAGAATAACAATGTTCAGCTTGTTTCATGAAATACATTAGTGATGCTGCTGCTGTGAAAGACAAGTGTCAGTTTATAAATGAAATAAAATGATTTGAGCTTAAGTGACCTGTGGTGTTCACTTTTATATTGGCTCATTCACCTGAAAGTTGTGCACAGACCTGTGTTAATTTATACAATTATCGGTCACACTTTACAATAAGGTTCATTAGTTAATATTAATTAATGCATTTACTAACATGAACAAACAATGAACAATACATTTACTGCAGTATTTGTTCATGTTAGTTAATGAAAATACAGTCCTTCATTGTTAGTTCATCACGGTGCATTAACTAATGTTAACAAGCATGGACTTGGATGTTAATAATGCAATAGTAAATGTTCGGTTATGATTAATAAATGCTGAACAAGTGTTGTTTAGTTCATGTTAATAAATGCATTAACTAATGAACCTTATTGTAAAGTGTTACCCGATTATCATTAGATTTCATGCTTAGCTAAACGTGGCTTATTTTAGCCCACTTGACCCCCTTGTGTTTTGTTTTTTATCTATTAATCATGCTGCGATCCAACAAACTGGGTCGTTTTGATATGCCGTATAACATCACTGGACGTTTTTGGAACTCTTTGTATCACTTCACTGTTTTTACTTTCTGTTCCAGAGTGTGTGTGTGTGTGTGTGTGTGTGTGTGTGTGTGTGTGTGTGTGTGCGCGTGTGTGTATTCAGAGTAGAAGCACGGTGTAGTTTATTTACCTGGATTTGTCTGTTTACTTTTGTTCTGTGATCACGCATGTTGTTCCAGACTGTGTGTTGCTTTTTTGACACACAGTACTCTATGTGAGACAGTACTCTTGTTGCTTTGACATCATGTGGATGTCAATATTTATTATTATTAGTCCATTTTTTATTATTAAATATCTTTGAAAATGGCCGGTGGCACAGTGAGTAGCACAATCACCTCACAGCAAGAAGGTCGCTGGTTCGAGCCTTGGCTGGGTCAGTTGGCGTTTCTGTGTGGAGTTTGCATGTTCTCCCTGTGTTGGTGTGGGTTTCCTCCGGGTGCTCCGGTTTCCCCCACAGTCCAAACACATGTGGTACAGGTGAATTGGGTAGGCTAAATTGTCCGTAGTGTATGTGTGTGAATGAATGTGTATGGATGCTTCCCAATGATGGGTTGCAGCTGGAAGGGCATCCACTAGTTAAAACATATGCTGGATAAGTTGGCGGTTCATTCCGTTGTGGCAACCCCAGATTAATAACGGGACTAAGCTACTGAAAATGGCCATTCATTTTAACGTAAATATATTTTTGCACCTTCTTATTACCCAACCTCCCCCCCCCCCACCACCACCACCATCATTCATGGACCAGTCCAGCAGTCAAATCAGTAAAGATTTAGATTTAAAAACGAAATAGTTCATTTATTATGTTTAGTTGTGAATACATCTTAAGAAAACAAATCATTTTAAAGGTTTTAAAAGGTGCTTTACATGTTATTATGATTTTGCATTAAAATAAAATGTCGAAAATAAGATCGAATGATATAAGAAAAAACTGCATAATAATGATAATAATAATAATGATAATAATAATAAAAGGTGTATTTTAGAACTTTTGGGCCCCTTGGTTGGAATTGCTTAGGGCCCTAAAATCACTTAATCCACTCCTGATGACAGCACATAATATTTGATATTGTTCAAGATACTGGTATTCAGCTTAAAGTGACATTTAACGTCTCAACTAGGTTAGTTAGGCAAGTTAGTGTAATTAGGCAATTCATTGTTTAACAGTGGTTTGTTCTGTAAACAATCAAAAAAATACTGCTTTAGGGGGCTAATAATATTGACCATAAAATTTGGTTTCAAAAAAATTAAAACTACTTTTATTCTTGCCGAAATAAAACAGGTAAGACTTTCTCCAGAAGAAAAAAAATATGGTAGAAAAAACTGAAAAATTCCTGAATCTGTTAAACACCATTTGGGAAATATTTGAAATAGAAAAAAATCATAGAAGGGCAAATAATTGTGCCTTCAAGTGTAAATAGTAAAGTATTTTCCATTATTACATGAACTGCCCCTTTAAGAGTGCAGTATCTGTAAATGTGGACCAGGCTTGAGAGCAGAAACTCTCCATGCGTGTCGGTCAGCACATCTTCTGGCTGCACTCCCAGCTGATGTCCACAGGTCAGCGAGATCCTCAAAACACGCTGTTATCATCAGACAAACAAACCTCCAGTGATATTACAACAGCACTGATGCCCAGCTTCAACACCACTGGACACACACTTGACCTGAACTGATTTTAATTTATGTTACACTCTTAATGAACTGGCTGTAACATGCATACAAGTTGAAATCAGTGTAATGTTTTTGGTTTGCTGCTGAAATGAGGTTGCCGATGATGACTTTATGATATTTAGAATAGATGTTATTGTTTTAATATGAGAATATATAACGAATATGCAGTGTAAAATGGATTAAGTACTTGATAAAGCATTAGAAAGTCTTTCCAGGGATGATGCAGTAGCTCTAACTCGCCAGCAGATGTCAGTTTTGTAACATTTCTTTACTATTAAGAGCCAAACAAAAAATATATAAAGCTTGTGAATTCAATTTAAAAGCAAAATATTAAACTATATTTCTATGCACTTTTCTTTAAAATAGCTTTTCATTTCTGAGCTGTTTTTATGTGTCGCAATTGTCATCAACATGTCTTGAGGTGTTTTTAGAGCATTTATAAAGGAAATTAAAAGATGCTAAAAAATCACAATGTTTTATAATAATAATAATAATAATAATAATAATAACAATAATAATAATAATAATGGTACATTTATTTGAGGCACATTTAAAACAACTCATGGTCACCATACATAAGCAATGAAAAACAATACATAACCATAAACAATAAATAAACCATAAATTGTTTAATAATTTAGCATTTAATGCCAGTTAAATCGTTTAAAAAACATCCAAATAAAAAAGATAATTAATAAATGATTTAGAAAAACATGAATATTAAAGTATTTAAATAAATGTCATTATGTATAACTAGAATCAAACTAATAACATTTTATTTAAATAACCTACTGTACTACTGATAAAATATTTATTAATAAATAAAAAGTAAAATTAAAAACAACTCAGACAAAAATAAAGACAAATGATTATAAAAAAACAAACAAATGAAGTAAATAAACAAACAAACAAATACTAAATCAATAAATACAACAGTGTCACAGCTGGAAAAGCATGTTGTTATTTTTTTTGCTAGTTGATGAATCGTTATAAATCAGAACCAGAATCTAGGCCAGTGTTTAAAATGGAAAAGTTATTTTACTTTGCAGATCTGAGGTCAACCGTCTGCTGCTGCTTTCTGCCAATAATTGTCACATAAAATGGTATTTAAACCAACATTGGTTGTATTTATCACTGAATAAAGCACATACAATACGGACAATTTAGCTCACCCAATTCACCTGTACCGCATGTCTTTGGACTGTGGGGAAAACCGGAGTACCTGGAGGAAACCCACGTGAACACAGGGAGAACAATGCAAACTCCACACAGTAATGCCAACTGATCCAGCCGAGGCTCGAACCAGCGACCTTCTTGCTGTGAGGCGAACGTGCTACTCTCTACGCCACCGTGGCGCCCCTTCATCATAACATGTCTTTCTAAACTATATTCATTGTGGTGGCAATTACATATATAATCAAAAATATATATATATCTGTTGGCTTTTGGTCCAAACTGACTGAGTATAACTTCTATTCAATCTAAAGTGTTTCTGTTATAAAACCGTAAGTTTCATGCCTATTAATAAATATTACTCTACTCCCCCTTATGTAAATATTTTTTGTATGAATGGAAGATGATGTAAAGGGCGATATTGCTCTGTTGTTCTCACGAGGAACTGTGTAATTGTTTTTAGTTTTCTTTCCCTGATTGTATTAAGATGGTTTGTTGGTGATTGGATGGACGTCGACCCGATTGGGTAGCTTTACTTTCAAGGGAAAATTAATGATTTAAGACCTACAACACAATATTTCAGTGAATTTAAGACCTTTTAAGGCTTAACATTTAGTTTATGACCCCACAGACACCCAGTGTAACTCTTATAGTTACCCCAGATAACCAGTGCTGTATCATAAGACCACATTTGAAGTACTTGTACTGTAAAATAAAGCAAGACCAAACTGTTACATTTTAAAAGTGAACTGAAATGAAAGCCACAAAATCAGTTTCCTTGTTTATTTGGGACACAATAAAGCTGAATGATTTGTGTTATTTGTCTGATTATTGTGATAGCAGCAATGAAGTTATACTGCAAACATCTTCGCTGATGCTTGTATGTTAGATTATATACACAAGTTGCAACATTACATTCAGTTTTGCTGGGAAAAGAGAGAAAGAGGAATGTTTAAGCACCATTCGTGGTGGTACACTGATGCGTTTAAATGGCACGTGTAACCGGCAGGAAAAACAACACAATTATTACAGTGTTACTGTTCACTACAGATAATGGAGAATTCTACATGGTTGTCTGTGTGGTTATAGATGAAATTAAGCACATATAATGACATCTTTTGGTTAGGTTGTGTGTACAATCATAAAGTGAACATTCTGTGTCATATTTCAGCTGAAAATCATGAAAAATTGAAGAGTTTTTTTCTTTTTTTGCATTCCAGCATTATTTTCATGACAAACGAACATGATAATAATGCAAAATAAGAGCTTGTGTGGATAAATGTCATGAAAAAAAAAAATACTAAAGTAATCTAATTTACAGTGAATCTATCCAAATTTTTCCTAATAAACTAGCATTTGGCATATTATGCATTATTTTCCAAAGATAAGCATTTCTCTAGTGTCCGAGTAAGACAAACAATCAAGCGACACAACAGAGTGTTGCGTTTGCATACGTGAGATTACTCAGCATTGATATTTCAACCGAATAAATGGTAAACATACAGTACTACATCATCAGAAAAACAATTAGATAAATCATAACTTCATATTTAGTGTACATATTTATAATGCTCTAATATCATATAAAAATTGCGTTATTACAAACACCGAAACTAACACAAAAGTTGCCTTCATTAGTAGAATCTTTATGGTAATGGGGAAACCTGAAATGGATTATGGGTAATGTAGTTCAGCTTGTAGAAGTAGTTCATGCCTCCTCTGCCGTGTAAATGCGGTACATCAAGGTGACGATTACAGCAGCAACCGCAGGTATCAACCAGTTTGACCACCAGCTGAAACAAGAAACCACAGGCAAGCGAGAGAACAAAGCGGTTAGCAATTAGCTTGAATTATTAATTAGACACTTGCCTCAGAATCACAATGGAAAATTCCTAATGAAAACAAGGGGAACTTGTTTGATGAAGAAAACGGTGTTGGATTTCTTACAGGTGCATTTGAAGTCAGAATTATGAATATTATCCTGTGAAATTTGCAGTATTTCCAACAATCAGGGTTTCTGTGGGTCAAATTTAGAACTTTAAGACCATTATGAAGGAGATTTTAGAATTCTACAAAGTTAAACACTAGCGATGTTTTTATAATGGCCCAACTGGGGTAATGCCCCAGCTATTTCTTAACAACATATTTTAATGTCGAAACAAGAAAACTCTAGTTGTATACACTTTTTTTTCAGCAATGTTTCTTTTTTAATAACAAGTTTAAACATTGTTAACATTTAATAATAATAATATTAATAATAATAATTATTATTATTATTTCTGTTTATTTAACAGGGATGATGCAAACCATTGCCACAGTTTAAAGCAGCTGATGCTTCACCTATAGGCTTTTAGCCAATGGCTCGGCCCACACAAAATATGCGCGTGCAGAAATCCACAGATTTTAGCCCATCGTTGAGTTTATGCATTTACTTGTGTAAATGTGTCAATCATTCATTCATTTTCTTGTCGGCTTAGTCCCTTTATTAATGTGGGGTCGCCACAGCGGAATGAACCGCCAACCGACAGCATTTGTTTTACGCAGCGGATGCCCTTCCAGCTGCAACCCATCTCTGGGAAACATCCATACACTCTCTTTAACACTCATACACTACGGACAATTTTAGCCTACCCAATTCACCTATACCACATGTCTTTGGACTTGTGGGGGAAACCGGAGCCGTGTAAATGTGAGTAAATTTATATGAATTCAGTTTTTAAATTAATTTTACTAATATTGTGATATAAAAATGGTAATAATAAAATGTTCATATGATTTATTTACAGTACAGTTTGTCAAGTAATATTTTCTGGCTTGTAGTAAATATTGTTGCTTTGTTTACCAAATACTTGAATCCAACTGGATATGCATTGTAAACATTAAATCAAAGTTAAAAATGTATAATATTTTTTATTTCATATATTAAGTTTTCAGTTACTCCTAAAATCATTCCACATAAATCTGCAGATTTGTTTTACAAAATTCCCTGCAAAAATAGCAAAAAAATGTCTGCAGATTCTGTCTGGAACTACCAATTGCAGCCTTAGTTACTGGTTAGGCTTCTTATACACTAAGACTGTACAAATATCTTTTTTTTATTAATTTTTTTATTGTACAAATATACATTTTAATAAGATACATTACCAATAACAAATAACTAATGCAAAACAATCAGTGTCCACAAACCTGATCTAGTTTGAACAACTTCTTTTAACGGTCTTCTTTTATTTATTAAGAAAATTACATGAATGATCAAAAATATATATTTGTTGGCGTTGTCCAAATGGATCGAGTTTAACTCTTATTAAACCATATACATTTCAAGCCTATTTGTAAATATTATGTCCACCTTCCCTTACTTCTGCAAATAGTTTTAGTTTAAATGGATGATTATGTAAATGATGTATTGCTCTGTTGTCATCATAAGGAATTGTGTAATGTGTTCTTAGTCTTCTTTTCCTGATTTGAGCATTTCATTTAGAGAATTTGCTATAAAAATGTCTAACCGCAGTTGTGAATTGAATCTCTTTGCAATAAAAAAGCGGAAATATATACATTAAGTTTTGGTTTGTTGGTGATTCAACGGGTGTCTGCCTGATTGGGCAGCTTTACTTGGAAAGTTTAAAATCATCTAAGGCCTATGACACAATATTTCTGTGAATTTAAGACTTTAAGGCCTAAAGTTTGGTTTTTGAATTTTGAGACATTAAGACCTCAGATACCCTGTATATATATATTTTTTCTTCTAGAGAAGTGTTTCTTTTAGCTTGTCTAGAATAAAAGCAGTTTTAATTTATTTATTAATTTTTATCGCTTAAGGTCGATGTTAGCTCCTTAAACAATAATTTTTTTTCTGATTGGCTACAGAACAAACCACAGTTGTCCAATTACTTACCTTATTGTCCTAACTTGCCTAGTTAACCTTTACATGTCACGTTAAACTGAATACTAGTATCTTCTAAAATAGACAATAAAATGTTATGTAAAGAAATGAGTTATTAGAAACTAGTTAATGAAAATATAATATTTAAAAATGTGTTAAAATGTCTCTCTTAAACAGCACTTGGGAATATTTCTTTAAAAGTATTTAAATTTTGCAGGAGGGCCAATCATTTTTTACTTCAACTGTACCTTGAGACCTTGTCTGCAATAACAGCTTATATATTTGGCCATTAATATGAGCTTACCTTGTTGTTTCCTGTACTGTTGTGACGAGCGATTCCTGTTGAGCAGAAAAGCAAATGCAAGTTTAGATGAAAGCAAATGTTAAATAATAAGCATGGACGAAGATGGTTTGAGAAATGATTTACATACTGGTGGTTTGGCAATCTTGTCCCTGTCATCCTGAGAATAGGAAATATGAGAAAAGGTGTGAATAAAACTATGCAGCTCTTTATTTCTTGACATTTGATTCATCATCAAAGCAAAATGACGTAGTATTTCTTATAGAGCACACTAGTGTTTATTCAGCATCATTGAGATAGTATTATAATTTGTCATTTTTTTTGTTTTGCCATTTTCAAATTCATTAGGTTGTCTAATTATTTAGTAAGTAATTATCTAGTATATATTTACATTGTCTTTGTAAATATTTACATTGTTTTCTATAAAGTTAGTTATCAAATAATGTTACTGGTTTTGTTTAATCTGTAAAATATTATGATTATTACAAAATATTATATTTTATTTCATTCATTCATTCATTTTCTTGTCGGCTTAGTCCCTTTATTAATCCGGGGTCGCCACAGCGGAATCAACCGCCAACTTATCCAGCATATTTTTTACGCAGCGGATGCCCTTCCAGCCGCAACCCATCACTGGGAAATATATTTTATTTCATTTAAAATAATTCTAGAAGCAGCAAAATGGGTTTTAGTTTAGGAATAGTATAAAAACCAAACAAAAAGCATTTTAAAATGTAATTTATGAATGAATTGATCTATGAATTCAAAGCTGATTATTCTGTATAATCACTCCAGCCTTGGGTGTCACGTGATCCTCATTTAAATTTGATGATATGATGCTCAAGAAACACATTTGTAAGTTAAAAAAAATAATAAAAATGGTCATTTATATACTCCAACACATAAATTTCAAGAGGAGTGGTTCATTATTATTATTATGTATATGTAATTTTCATTAAATGTTATATATTATTAAAACTGTACCTGTACATATATTTATTTAATTGTGCATTTTCTGCTCTGAATCTACTATGGTGCTTAAAATGCACATAAATGTTCAAATATTGTCTTAGTTCAGTTCTAAAAGAAGCACAACCTGCTCCACTCCTGTCTGACAGTGAATCCTGCAGCATTACAGATCCTCCAGGAGGAATGAAAATGGATTCCAGGATATTGATAGTATCTAAAGCCCCTGTAGGTCTCAGAAAACATCTCAGATTTCATGATATGACTACTAACAAACATGTCTAATTCTGTGCTTTTTTTTAAGCTCATCCCAAGCAGATTTATCAACTGGATTGGACAGTTTTCATTATTTTGGGTGGACTTTATTAACTGCATAGGTTAACAATGGCATCCACTGGTGTGATGATGTGGTGTGGTGATGATGACATCCCTAAAATGAGAGTATAAATCATCAGAGAGTTAATGACTTTTCATGCATTTCATGCCAGGCATGACTGACGATGACTTATTTGATTTTAAATGAGCAGAAATCTTCCTGCTGACAAACGGGTGGTTTGAGGAATAGCTGCAAAGTATCAAACTAAAGTATTTGAAATTAAAATTAAAACGTTTATCAAATGTTACTCTTTCTGAATACGCCTGACTGATTTGTAGCTATATAAAATTACTGTTACACTGAATGATCTTTTACTGGGGCATTTTCTGTAAATGACAATAAAATAAGTTAAGATGTGTTTAATATGTAATGATCTATGATTGGAGTTTTTGATATTTATTATTGAATTGTATTATTTAATGTGTGTATTTAATATTCATTTTACATGAATATCTTTTTGTTATTAAGTTGCATTTCAGTTTTATTAATACAGCAAGTTATCAAATATGTCAGGAACTACACAATTCATGGCAAATACATAAAATTAAATATTTTAAGTGTTTTTTTCTATTTCAGATTTAAAAATAATAATAACAATATTTATTTTTAGATTGTTTTGAGACATTAATCTTTTAGTATGTGTCTTTTTTTTACTTTTAGAAAGAGCAATATTTTGTCATGAGTGTTATTGCATTTAAAACAGGGTTCATACACATTTTTACAACTAAAATTCAATGAATTTTCCAGGACTTTTCCAGAACTTTCAAGTAAATTTTCATGTAATGTCTACGTATACATGTTAAATAATAAGAAACACAATGCATGTTCAAAGTTATTTCAGCATATCATTAAACATGCAACATTTAGTTTCAATTATTCTTTATATCTATGTAAAATGTATTTAGATAATGTTCACACAGCACTAATAATGTGAGAGCATGTGTTTGACCATGGACAAAAAAGAAGTAAAGACAACTAGCCTATATTTAAGTATACAGAAATTTGTTCAACTAACTTGGTACAGATATTTGTTTAACTAATTTCCATGACTTTTCCAAAACTTTTACAGGCCTGAAAAATGCCGTGTCAAAATTCCATGACTTTTCCAGGTTTTTCATGACCGTATGAACCCTGTTAAAAACAAAATAGTTGTTAAGATTCAAACAAATATGTAACATCTATAATTAAATTTATTTTTTGCCATTTATATATTTATTACTGATTTGTATTATTTATTATTTCTTTGTTTTTTTATTTCCCATTTTCATTATTAGTTTGCTTTTTTGTGTGTGTTTTTGACATTTTTTTTACATCAAGTTAGAAATATATTTCATGGCAAATACCTAAAATAAGATCGTCTTAAATGTTTATTTGTACATAGTTTTAGACATTAATCTTTTAGTAATTTCTTTTATGTATTTTAGAAAGAGCAGTATTATATATGCGTGTTATTTTATTTTCTAAAAAAAACACTGGTTAACAATACTACTGTGTTTTGGTCATCTTACTGGATGCAGTTCTCCTATAAGCATAGAACTGGCCATCTCGCGTGCATCTGTTGAGTGTCCGACATCCTCAAAACTCTCTGTGGCGTCTCCACCCGCCTGCTCCCGCAGCACCTCCTCTCCACCCGGGTGCTGTGAACACCAGAGCAAACATCACATCACAATATCATCATCATCATCATCATCATCATCAATCTCAGAAACAATCCTGTGCTTATTTATAACTTAGATTGCTCTTTGAAAATAGTTGCCTAGGAAATTATCAGCTCATATGTTATGAGCGTGTTATCAGTGTACTGAGTCATGCATGACTAAAATATCTCCAGAGCATTTTTAGACCTAGCTAGATTAAAACCTTAACGTACTGAGGTAAAGTTGGTTTTATATTCACACATTCACACTTTCTCCTTAATGATATAATTTAAGAAAAGTATTCATTGCAAATTCTAAATACTGAAATCATATCAGCAGCCAATGACTATCAAAGTACAACATTGTTTATTATTTTTATTATTCATCATTATTTATTCTAATTATTCAAAGTAAAATGGTAAACAATATACAGAGCTGTCTTTAAACGAATGTGCGCTTATAAAACCAACTTTACCACAGTAAATAACTTGACTAGGTAGTTCTCTAGATACTCTGGAAAGAGTTGAAATGATGGTTATCTGGTGAATTACTGCAGCAAGATAGTGTGTGATGAAACTGAAGCTTCCCTTTATACATAAAACACAAAACCAACTGTTCATATGGTTTAATACTTGTATTTTGACATGATTACTGTCAAATTCACATTGGTTTGCAGCTCCTGTATTACTTAACGTTACATCTCAAGTCCAACTTTGAGGGCACACTTAGCAAAGGTCGCTACATTTAATTCGCAATAACTTTTGAACTATGGAGTTTTTCAGTGCATCGAATTATTACTCTATGCATTTTATTAAATGTGTTTTAATTCATTACATAATTCCGATTAAACTGTTTTGTTTACATAATGAAATATACACGTAAAGTATGCCTTACACAATACCATAACAAATCCAAAATGCAGAAAAAGCTAAACATGTATGTGTTTTAAAAACTCACCTCCTCGAGAAACTTTGTGACGTCGTACACTTTATTATGAATTATTATCCATGTGCTTTTGAAAGAGTTCCGTTCTTCTACCTCTGACAGCCGATAATATTTAACACCATTTCCGTCTGTATTGTCGTTTGCCATTGGCTTGTTTAAATGTATATTTTGTTCGAATGGTTACAGAAGATCTCCAAAGTTCCCTGCGAATCGATCACTTCACCTAACTTACTTAAACGCTGGACCTTCCTACAATTGTATTTCCCAACTCGCCAGGCAACGCCTATTTTGCTCTAAACTGAAGTGTGATTGGACAGTGTCCTGCTTAAGTCGCCCAGCGTGTCTGTTTTGATTGGACGAAAGGCTGTCAATCATGCCACTGGGCCATAGGTTTCGCCGAAGCCCACGAAGAAGTTCACGAAAGTTCACGAGAGTGCAGTTCTCACGCAATACGGAAGCGTCGCCGTTTATCACCTTCTTGTTATATCCGTTAGTCACGATTATTTTAATTGCACTTAAAGTAGTTGTTTGTTGGTTTTGTTAAACACTTTCTGTGAGATAAGAGTGTTTTCACTTTAAATACCGTCACGCGAGCTTTCCCTCAGGCTTGCCGCGCTTTTCTTTTAACGTTAACGTTACCTCAGAATCTGAATAAACTCAACCTGAGGTAAAATTCTTTCTTTCTTTCTTTCTTTCTTTCTTTCTTTCTTTCTTTCTTTC
>CAIGQQ010015131.1:2335048-2368619 GCA_903798035.1 Danio albolineatus
TATTCTACCTCCACCTTTTGACAAAAATCATTTTTGCAATCACTATTATAGATCACTATTTTATATAGTAATAGATTGATCATTATTATATACATTATATAATCAGAATTATAATAGTGATTTTCCTGGATGATTTTTGTCTAAAGGTGGAGGTGGTTCTAAAATAATTCTATACCTTGAAAGGTACATAAAGAAAGAAAATTGTTCTAGTAAGAACTTGAATTTTAAGCGTTTGTGAGTGTTTTAACGATTTAGCTAGTTTGAAATGTATGCATTGTATGCACTGGAATGAAACTGCACATTAAATAATTGTTAACAATAGCACAGTGTCCTAATGTGCAATGCAACAAGATTCCAGTGACAAGAAAATTGGACAAAAACTCTTTGTAATGTTGAAAAAATACCTTTTTTATTGCATTTAGTTAGGACAGGATGTAGGGGTGTATTTCACGCTATGCTGGTGTTTTTTGATTAAAATAAACTCTTGTATGGATGTTTTTTTTTTTTGCTGTGGTTTATCTGAAAAGGAGTAAACACTGGCATGTCAAAATCTATGCACATCAAATAAATAATAATGCGGTATAAAATATGACCAAATTCATCTTAGCACAACCACATACATTGTGCATAAATTTCGACACACCATTGTTTACTCTTATTCAGATAAACCAGCACATGACATCACAAGATATGTAACAGGGACCGTATATGACAGAATAGAATACTGACTTATTTTACTTATCATAGCCATAATGCAGTTCAGTACAGTTCTCAGCTGATTAAAAACACCTCTACATACAGGTGAAGACATAATTATTATATTATTATTGTAGATCAAATCCAAGAGCTCTCTTATTCTCCATTGACAGCAAGGGTTCAGAGATGTTCCAGTCCAGAACCTATACATGGTCAAAACACTCTGTGTGACTTCAGTGGTTCAACTGCAATCATAAGAAGCCCCAAAAACACTTTTGTGTGCCAAAAAACTAAAAAAAATTAATTTGTTAGCTTAAATCTTTTCTCCCCTTCAGATCAGGGTGCAGGGCGACACTATGGCTCATTGGTTAGCACTGTCGCCTTACAGCAAGAAGGTCGCTGGTTCGAGCCCCATTTCTGTGTAGAGTTTGCATGTTCTCCCCATGTTGGTTTCCTCCGGGTGCTCCGGTTTCCCCCACTGTCCAAACACATGCACTATACGTGAATTGAATAAACTAAATTGGCCATAGTGTATGTGTGTGAATGAGTGTGTATGGATGTTTTCCAGTACTGGGTTGCAGTTGGAAGGGTATCCGCTGTTTAAAACTTATGCTGTGGCAACCCCTAATGAATAAAGGGAATAAGCCGAAGGAAAATGAATGAATGAATAAATGAGATCAAGCTGCATGTTAACTAAAGGCACCACGATTATTATTGCCATTAGAGTCAGCAGTGCATTGTATTTCCTATATAAATGTGCATCCTTGGTCGGATGTTAGATCTTTTTGGTGCACAAAACTGTTCTTGGAGCCTCATGTGATAACAGTGTGAAGACACTTGGACTGTTTTGACAATGTTTTTGGTTCATTTTCTGGACAATAAATATCTCCCTGGCTGTTTATGGAGGGTGAGAAAGCTCTCAGACCTCATCTAAAATATGTTAATTTGTGTTTTAAAGATGAATAAAAGTCTCAGGGGGTTGGAATGACATGAGGGAAAGTAATAAATGACAGGATTAAAATTTTTGGGTGAACTTACCCTTCGTTTCAGATCAATTTGACCAAATCAAACAGAATGTTGCATGTTTGCAATAAATTACAAAGCAATTTAATTTAATGATGATTTGAATTAATGCCAAAATGTGTTTAAAAAAAACTTCCATGACAGATGGATCTTTTGATTTATACCCATATCCTGTCATTACTTCATACATTTTCCCTCCATGTTCGTGATAATGTGTATCACCTTGCGTGCCTTTGCACCTGTCAGTGAAGTTTGTGTTGTTGCATATGCGTGACTTTTTCATTTGAGGCTGCATGCATGTGTGCGTGTCGGCACTGCTCCTGCTAAGGCACATCTCGTGCGAAGCAAAATATTTGAGGCACATTCCACACACACTCACACACTCTGTCATCTCCTTTCCTGTGCTGAACTAAAGCCAATTAAATCAGCACTTCACACACTGTGTCAAAAGCAGCTAACAAGATGTCCATGATAACCCTGTGCCTGTGATTTGATTCTGATGCCCGTTTTACAAATGTTGTGAATGTGTTGTCAGACTTTCAGTGGGTACACTGGTGAATAATTGACTATGTTGTGCTTATGTAAGTTCCATGGCTTTTGTACTAGCCAAAAGGGAAAAGGCAGCATGAACTCCATTGAAAAGCTGAATTAACCTCTTTTTTCAAGTTCATGATCATTAACATTGTGCCTTGTCTGATGTAGCGTGAATGTCATATTTTTGTCTGTCCTCACACTTTTTTGTCTGTCCTCACTCTTTTTACTGCACTTTTATCTTAGACTTCGCTTCACAAGAGAGGTTTCATCCAGGCCTTTGCAGAGAAACATGGTCTACAGGTCAGTTTATAATGTTGTTTCTGTCAAAACAGTACAAGGTTATCCAACGTCAATATATTTGACATCAAATAAGGGGTAGTTCAAAAGTAAATCAAAATTTTATCCAAAAATAGTCTAATAACGTTACCATATATGTGTAATTTTTAAAATCACAGCCTCACAGCAAGAACACCACTGGTTCGACCCCTCTCCAAGCCAGTCGGCGTTTCTATGCAGAGTTTGCATGTTCTCTCTGTGCACGCGTGGGTTTTCCTTGGGTTTCCCGGTTTCCTCCCACTATCCAAAGACAGCCACCATAAAAAAACAGATTACTCCAAAGTAGCATCTTACGACAAAGACTTAGCCAGCTATATCTCAGCACGTTCACAAGCAGGGGAGTTCTTCGGACCTACCTGAGCTCAAACTCGCCTCTCGCCCTTCAAACAGGTGGGAGCCCCGGGCTCGAGGATATTTTGAGCTCAGGGCTCTCTCCCAGGACAGCAGTGTGAACTCTTGAAATAACATATTTTCCAGTAGTGTGTGAACTAATGCAACCTTTATCTGAGTCTCATAATCTTTTTTTTGCCCTGTAGTTGTGCCCTCCTCAGGGAGTATTTCCTGCCATACTGCAGAACTGTTTGTCTTATTCAGTGACGACTAAACTGGCCCCTAACTGGAACAAAGCTGGCCAATACCTTATAGCAGGTGAGAATCAAAATCTAAAAGGGACCTATTGTGCTAAAAACCACAGTTGTGTGGCAACAGTGTGTGAATATAGCCAGCCTCTAATGATAAAAAATGTTTTTCTATAATCACACATAATAATAAAACAGTCTGCAGAAACACTTTGACATTCTCTCATTGTACGTGTCATCAGAGGGGAAAAGCCCCGCCCATTAGTGACCATCTCTCCCCTTTAGCATAGACAGCCCTGAGTGAGAAGCAGCCGTCAGCCGTTAGAGTTTTGAAGCTGCTGTGTAGCTCCAGTCTCTTTTGAAAAGAGCATTTCAATGTGATTGTAGTAGTTTACAAAAATTACCTGTGTTTTACCTGTGTGGATTAATGTGACACAGGTAATATAAAATACCATTACTGCTTACTCAACTAATAATGATTCTGCGTGTTGAAGACAAGACAGTCATTTAGTAGTGTAGGGTAAAGTGAGGGTAAAGTGCACTTTGTGACTGATTTGGCTGGTTTGTAATCTTAACTCACCTTGAGCCTTATTTCTAGTGTAAGCATGAGTATTTCATGCTGTCTAATAGACTGAATGATCTCATTTACTGAGCTAATATTTTTATTGCCTCGACTCAAGGTGAGCATGTGTAAGTGTAGGTCAGTTCAACTAATAGCTGAACTACTTTAATTTAATTTGTATCTCTTTATCAATGTGCCAGGTCAATACATCATAATTAAAGTAGTGATATTTAATCTGGAGGTTATGTGTGATGCTTCTAATCAAGCGTCAGTTAGCAGGGCATTTACTCATTTCTCAGCCAACAATTAGTAGGTATTACATATTTTATTTATAAGGCTATATCACATTTTTTGCTCTACATTTTGGCATTCGCTTCACACTGATAGGAGTTTATATCAGCATGTCCCTGCAATGAGCTGCTCACTTTCACTGTTGCTAAAGATGAATGTTACTTTTTACAATTGTCAAATTACATTCATTCAAAGATGACAGAAAATTGACTTGTGGTTTCTGTCCTGCAGCAAAACATGAGGGCGTTGCATTTTAGACAATACAGGGAATGGCAAATGCGTGTGTCCTGGATACCAGAGTTGGGTTGTAATGGATTATTTGTACTCTGGATTATGTACTCAGATTTCAAAAATCAAGTATTTATTATTAGAGTAAACAACTTGTTTTAAAACACTCACGATCAGACAACGTTTACTTAAGACTTATTGCTTTTAAAAGCATCCGGATGAATGTAGATGAGTTGAAATCTGTCCACGATAAGATAATTAGGCAGTTTGATGGCCTTGTGTTGAAGGCTGTACCTTGAAAATGTGTGTGATGCTGTCCTTGAGCAGTTAAAGCTGTATTCATGGCTTACACTGAAGTCTTTCTAAAAGCAAAGCAGAGAAAATGTACTATAATTAAATCTTTGTTTATGATTATGCATGGGTTTTAAAACACATCTTCAAAAATGCTAGTTTTAATGGATGACATGGTCTTCTCAATGCTGTTGGTCATACATAATCATAAATAATAGTAACTTGTTTTTTTCCTTTTCCCAGGAAAAGATTTCCTCAGTGACTCCGGAAAACTGAATGCTGTCGGTAGGTGGGAGGCATCTGTATTCTTTGGCATGTGATCCTGCCGTTTGTGTTCACATTGTGATTTTTTTTCTTGATCGATGACAGGGAGTGACTAAGGTGGTTGAGAAACTATGACTGAAAAATCGTGTAGTATTGTTTTGCTGTTCTAACTGTTGGTTCTGAATAATGTACTCTTTAGCTTTATCCCAGATTCATATGTGCTGAGTCATGCCAGATGACGACACGGGTGTTTTCTCCTTCTCACAGACTCACACTCTTCTATATTCATTCACAGTGCTTGAGATGAGTATCACTGAGACTCAACTGTGTGTCAATGTGGAAGTCAAGACGATCAGACTTCCTCCAGCCGAAGTAAGACATGATATATGAAACAATTTAGTGCCACTCTCAAGCATTACACCTTTGCTCCAATTTATGCCCTATGTCTTAGTCACTTATCTAGCTTGCATCAGCGTGATTGTGCTGAATGTGTAGGAGAAGGATTTTTTCTCTACATCGTTTGTTGCTGTTTGGAGCACTAGCTTGTCAATGCTTTTATAGAGGAAATTACAACAACTTGTTTCTGAAATGACATTATTTATAATTTATTTGTGTAAATAAACACGTTTACACATGTATAATAAACATAAATGTAATGTGAATGGTTTATTATACACTTATGTACATAAATTTCTGATAAAGTGAGTTATGCTATCTTTAGTTTAATCTTTGGTATGTCAAATTTTACAGCAATTACATTAGGATATCTCCCATAGTGTTATAGTGTCAGTATATTATCTGGGAACAGTAATGCTCTACCTTCTGCTACTGAAGTCAATTATCTGTCTTTAAATTCTGCAGAGCAATGTTTGAACAAACAACTGAAACCTCTTTAATATGCCTAGTGTTCTAATAATAAGGCCACGACTGAATATATATTTATAAATATTGTAAAAATAAATCCTTAAAATTTTTGCTAAAAAAATGGCAGCTGTGGTTGCCAGTGTTTCACCATTAAAAATCAGTACAAACTGTAAAAGTAATTTCTCACAGTAAACTACACATTTTTTGTTATACAGATAGACACGCCAACACAGCCATAAGCAGGTGGTGATGAGAAAGTTACATAGTGACCCAATGCTCATCACAACTTTTCCCACAAGCAAAAAAAGTGTATTAGTGGATGGAAGTTGCTCAGTGTCATTCACACTGCTACTAAAACACCAGTATGGTCAGACGCATAAAATTAAAGTCAAGAAATAAACATTGTTTATCAACATTAGATGTAGCATAAATCTCTAATGTACATCACTGATGGGGAAACAACTAAAAAGATCCCTAGTAATGTCAACAAAAAGTGATGTGTCATGCTGTCAATTTATGGTTATTCACCGTATATATTAAGGAAACAAACTGTTAACCAGGTTACAGATTTTTACTTTAGGATTTTTTACCGTTGAAATATATAACGTGCATAAATAAATCAAAATAAATACTTCTCGAAATACAAATTTTTATAAAAAGCATTCAAAACAAAGATATGTTTAATTAAAAAGAGACACTAATATAATTTGCATAAAATTAAGGTAAAATAAATGTAATGTAAATAGTATTTAAAATATTGTCAACAAAATTGAATCTGATACAATAGAAATAGAAAAATATGAGATGATTTAATGGGCTATATGCACAGCTAGTGTTTTTCAGTCAATGATGGACATTCTGTGAAAGGTTTACGTAACTATTTTAAATTTCATA
Organism: Danio albolineatus; assembly: GCA_903798035.1. Classification (NCBI taxonomy): domain Eukaryota; kingdom Metazoa; phylum Chordata; class Actinopteri; order Cypriniformes; family Danionidae; genus Danio; species Danio albolineatus. The sequence continues at coordinate 2,341,610 of CAIGQQ010015131.1, forward strand.
CAGTTTCTTTTACAGCATCGATGTTGTAATCGAATTAAAATATAATCAGTTAAACAGACTTAAGCATCTGTTTGGTTGTTAAAGTGTAAAAAGAGACAAAAAATGTGTTATTAGCAGCAGACTAGTGCAAATACTTCATTGAAAATATTAAGGTAAAATTAAGTTCCATATTTTAAACACATGGCGGGGAAAAATAGAATTTAATGCAGTGCTTCTTGTTTTTTCTGATGCCCACTTCATATCGTATCTCAGCCAGGCGTTGAAGATCGCTGTTTTTTGTTTTTTTTAAAGAAATCAGATCTTAAACACACAGATTTTTTTATGGGACGACAATTCACAGGAAGCCCTGGGGGTGGCCGACTGAAATTAAATGTCTGTGTGCTTATAGCCCATTCTAATGTTTAAAAATAAAATATAAAGTTGTTTTTTTTAAGTAGGCAATTTAAACAGTATCTTATATCTCAAAAGACACAACAAAAACAAACATATGCATTTTTAAAAAAGACATGCATCTACAAATGTGGTACAACTTCAAGATTCAAGATATGAATTTTAATTTAACGTGGCTGTTTTAGTATTGCATTATTGAAAGAATAATTTACATAAATAAAACCAGTTATGCAAAGTAATTGTTTTTTTTTTGGACTGCATTATTTTTAACTTTTATATTTGAGATACATACTTATGCTCTTCTGTCTTCTTCCAGATCCAGGATTTTGACTTTCCTGCTCCTGTGGTGATAAACTTCCTCCACACTAAAGATGCTGTGCTGCATACAGTCATGCCAAATAACTGGTGCCACATTCTACCCAGGTTTGTGTGTATATGTGTGCATGTACAGTTAAACTGCTTTATATGGTTTAGTTACTTTCTGAATCTTTACTGCTGCCCCGCTGGGCTTCATAGTGGAGAAAGTCCTTGCCATAATCTCAGTGCTAGATTCAGAAATAAGTCAATACTTTTACTGCATTGTTTTGTTTGTCTTTATGAACAGTATGAAGAAGGGCCAAATCATCAGCATCAGTCGCAGGATTCCACAGGAAAGCCCATTCCAGTCTTACGTGGACATTCAGAAGCACTGGAGCAACATGGTAAACACTAACATCTACCATGTTGAATTGCTCAGTATGTGGCTTTTGGTTCAGTACACATTACAAGCCAAACATTCGCTGTGATTATTGGACAATAAAAATTTGTAAAATAAAGAGACTAAATTATGTGAAATATATATCATACAGCTGGCGGAATGATGTGCTAGGAGTAATGCAAGTGTTTTTTGCTAGTTTCATTTTTACTTCGTGCGCCAAGATGTTTAAATAGTAAATGTGTTTGTGCCCATTTGTGTGCCCATGGGCATGCTGGATAGAAAAATAGGTGTGTTAAAGGGATGGTTCATCCAAAAAAAATGAAAATTCTGTCATCATTTACTCACGCTTTTCTTTATTCCAAATCTTTGTGAGTTTTTTTATTGTAATGAACACAAAAGAGTGTATAGTTTGAAGAAAGCTGAAAACATAACTTCCATATTATTTGTTTTTCCTATGGAAGTCAATGGTTACAGGTTTTTAGCTTTTTGCAAAATATCTTCTTTATGTGTTTAACAGAAGAAAGAAAATTATAAAAGTATAATGAGCAAATTTTAATGACATTTTTGGGTGAACTATTCTGCATTGGTGGATTGTGAGCGGCCTGGTGCAACGTTATTTTGAGAGCTTGACCAAACCATTTAAAAATTTCATTTTGGCTTTTATTGACATAATATTGGATTATGGAAGCATAAAATTATATTAAATTATCTTACAACACACAAGCTTTTCATACATGCTTGACATGCAAGAAAGAAACTCATTGTTTCTCATGAATGCTGTAAGCATTCATTCATTCATTTTCTTTTCGGCTTAGTTAGACCCCTTTATTAATCAGGGGTCGCCAATGAACCGCCAAATTATCCAGCATATGTTTTACGCAGTGGATGCCCTTCCAACTGCAACCCATTACTGGGAAACACCCATACACTCTCATTGACACACACACACACACACACTATGGACAATTTAGCTTACCCAATTCACCTATAGTGCATGACTTTGGACTGTGGGGGAAACCCACACGAACACGGGGAAAACATGCAAACTCTACACAGAAACGCCAACTGACCCAGCTAAGGCTCGAACTTGTGAGGCAAAAGCGCTACCCACTGCGTGACCGCGCCACCCAATACTGTAAACAAATAATTATTTTATCTTTTTTTGTGCTTTTCGAAACATCTTTTTTCGGACTTCAAGGGAAGGGAAAGATTATCATAGTTTTAATAAAACTCCCTTGATTTGTCTTCTGATATTTCTGGAAAACTCATTAATTTGAAGTGACATTCACGTGAGAAAATGTTAACAGAATTTTCATATTAGATGAAACTAAAGCTTTAACACTTATGAGTAATCGCAATCTAGAAGCAGCTCTAATGTCAGGGTTATAATGGTGTTGAGTGACATATTTTTTAGTTAACCGCAAAATAAATCATGATTCATAAACAACTCATTCAAAATAGTCTTTCACTGTGTTGTTAAATTAAAGCAAACTATTTGCAGATGATTTTAGTACTGTATTATTTTTTTTAACCACCCTGTGAACCATGGCAGTAAAATGTATTTTTGTTTATTCTGTAGAATACTGAGACTGAAAGTGCTGCTCTCTCCTGACACTCTGTCAGTGCGTGTGTGCTTGTAGATATAGTCATATTTGCATGTACATGTGTTTGAGCACTCTGATCCACTTCTGTTTGGATAAGAGTTCAGAGTGTAACCTTTGATCACAAACAGAATCAGTCGTAAGGCTTGGCTTTATAAAACACAATCTGTATGTGCTGACATGCACGACTTCTTATTTTATTGTATAGACAGCATCTGTTCAAACCAAACCCATACGGAAATCCGATATATAGCCATACATCAACCTACAGTATATGCATTATTTTGACATATATGTTTGCACGTATTACATATATTTGTGAAAGCCAAACATGAACTTGTATGTCATATACTTGTATGCACTTTTCATATATTGCCATATATCAGATTTCTGTGCTGGAAATCACTTTAAATATTACATTTTAAAGAATCCATTTGTTTACAAATATACAATAATACAGACTAACATGAAAAAATAAGTCCACTGTTACCTAAAGTCATTAATTGTGTTAATGTTCTTGTCTTTCTGTGATTGATTATTGCCTGTTTCTGTTTTGATTTTCTCGTTTCTTTCTCTTGGTTTAGTATGGATATCAGCTTCCCTCAGCAGATGAAGAGGACATGATTTACTGCAGTGTGTACTTTAAACCAATAGGTGACAAGCTGTTCACGTATCCTTCAGTAAAGGCAGGTGATCAGTTACCTGTGAGTAAGGCATTGATTCCATCCAATCGATCATCCAATGCAAAAACACCACGTTTATACCAAAAAAATCTGTGCTCTTTTCAGATGTACAGCTATCATTATTAATGGCTAGAAAAAAATATATAGTTTATCAGACATATAATTAAGTGCAAGATTACAAATAGAGGTTTGTCTTTGACTGATATTCATCCAACATAAGAATGACACCTAGTGGACATGAGGCAGTTGTAACAGCTGCTGAACCAGTTAAAGTTCTGACTGTAAAACTAGCATTCTAGTTACTACATACTGAGCTGTATAAACAGAACAGGCATGTATAATAACAAGACATTATTTCTTCATTCAGCGTTTCATGATGTACAATTATATATTAAAATGGTTACTTACATGGTGGCTTTGCATATTTAATCTGAATTTGTTTAAAACTGAAGGCAGTTCATTTTTAGTAGTAGATCGTACAATAGTGAATGTTTATTTACTGTTGTGTTGTTCTAAACCTGTAAAACAACCTGTTTTTAAAAAATGTACACTTCACAAAGTAATGACAACAGCATTAGCTCCAAAAGTAAAAGATAAATAAATAAAAATACAGCTAAGAATATTATTAATTATTAATAAACTGTAATTTATGTAATAAATACATAGAAACATGCATTTCTTAATGTCTCATTTCATTTATTTAATTAAAGGGGACCTATTATGCATAAATCACTATTATTAGGGGTTTAAATATGGTTGTGTGGTAGCAGTGTGTGAATATAACCAGTTTCTAATGATACATTTTTTTATAATTAAATGTTTTACAATCACACTTGATTAAAAACAGTCTGCAGAAACACTTTGATTGACATTCTCCCTTTGTACGTGTCATCAGAGGGGGAAAACCCCTGCCCAGTAGTGACCATCTGCTTTATTAGCATAGGTGGTAAGTGTTTGTAAGCATTTGTAGCCCCACCCACTTTTCAAAAGAGCACAATCTTATTTGAATTTAAAGCGTCAGTCACCAAAACGGCACAATTAGGATCAAAGCATAAAAACGGCAGTTTCAGAGAATTATAAAACATCATTTGTGTGGTATTTTAAGCTGAAACTTCACAAACACACTCTAGAAACATCAGAAATTTATTCTACATCTTGTATAAAAGTGCATAAAAGTTCCTCTTTAAACTAAGTCGAAATATATCTTCTTTATTTAAAAAAAATCCAAACTTACAAATAAAAAAATACAAGTAACAGATTCTTTGTGTTTCTTCCCAGTATGCAGATATATACTCTTTATACTCTGCAGTATAACTCTTCTACCAAACATAACCTCTATTTTAACACTTGTGCTAGTTCTGTGTCAGATTAAATCAAGTCTGCCCTTAACTCACACACTGCAGGAACAACAACTATAAACACTACTTTTTAATTAATTCTTGTTATTTTTTGAGTAGTGGCATGTTTGGCTGCATTGTAGCTTTTATAACCACTTCTTTTTCTTGGCAGTAATAGATGCGTGTCCTTGACTTCCTGCTCAGATATCCATTGTGCTGTATTCGAACTCAGCCAGTACAGTGTTTTCCTAGAGTGGACCTGCAGGGGGTGCTGAGAACCTTTATATCAGATCTGCAGGCCGAACTGAAGAGCGTGTGTGGTGTTCCAGTGCGGATGACCTGCAAGCCTTGCCTTTACAACAGTGAACTGAACAGACCAGTTGCTCAGGTACTGCACATACACACACACACATGTCCACAAACACAAACATGCTGTCGCTCTGAGACGGCTGGGCTTACTGTTCTGCTGATAACAATAAAGAAAGTATCAATTGGATTTGACATCAAGTGCTGCATTCTGCTGCTTAGTATTACCATTGACATCCTATAATGCATCATGACTATGCTCATCTGCAACACATATGCAACTGGTTGTGTTTCTTTATGGATGATCCAAAGCTGCTAAGGGTACATGTGTTGTACAGATTTTACATTCAAAATAAGTGGATTATGCAGACAGCAGAAATCCCTTTATAATGAAATTAAAAACATGGTTTGTGATTCTGTTGGGAAGCCACGTATAGTGTGCTGTTGTTGTTTTTAAGTCATTTAGCTAATTTCCATGGCTTTTTTGCTATCATCTTTTAAAAATCATTTAATTTAAGCGTTTATTGCTACCAGTTAAAACTGCATGTCCCAGCTACAATTTTGCATTTTTATTTACATTTTAATAATCAGTTAAAATTGTATTTATTTAATATTGCAGCTTCTGTGGCTGATTTTAATGCTTTTGTCACACTAGTTAAAATGCTCATTCACTTTTAGAATATATGATGGAGCAATTGCATATTTGAGATAAAAAATGCACAGCAACACCTTTGGAGTTCATTAGGTTTTGTGTAAAATGTGTTATGGTACTGTGAATAAATCAATCTAATAAACTGTACCATGTTGCAGACAGATAATATGCTGATTAGCTTTTACATGTAAAACAATTCTATGTTTTATAAATATTCATTCATTCATTCGTATTCTTTTTCGGCTTAGTCAAGGGGTGTCCAAACTCGGTCCTGGAGGGCCGGTGTCCTGCAGATTTTAGCTTCAACTTGCCTCAACGCACCTGCTAGGATGTTTCTAGAAAGCCTAGTAAGAGCTTAATTAGATAGCCCAGGTGTGTCTGATTGGGGTTGGAACTAAACTTTGCAGGACACCGGCCCTCCAGGACCAAGTGTGGACACCCCTGGCTTAGTCCCTTTATTAATCTGGAGTCACCACAGCGCAATGTACCACCAACTTATCCAGCATAAGTTTTTACGCAGCGGATGCCCTTCCAGCTGCAACACATCACTGGGAAACACCCATACACACTCATTCACACACATACAGTACGGACAATTGTAGCTTGCCCAATTCACATGTACCGCATGCCTTTAGAAACCCATGCGATCGCAGGGAGAACATGCAAACACCACAAAGAAATGCCAACTGACCCAGCCGAGGCTCGAGCCAGTGACCTTCTTGGTGTGAGGTGACAGCGCTACCCACAGCGCCACTGCGTTGCCTTGTTTCACTTCTGTAATGTCATAAGATCATTAACAATGTCAATTTTATATTTATCACTCCTAGACATAAATCCAAATTCGGTTTGTTTTAACATAATATATGTGTGTATACTTTGAATATGTATTATGTTTATATAAATACACACCTAGGGCGCCACGGTGGTGTAGTGAGTAGCACGTTCGCCTCACAGCAAGAAGGTCGCTGGTTCGAGCCTCGGCTGGGTCAGTTGGCATTTCTGTGTGGAGTTTGCATGTTCTCCCCGTGGTTGCGTGGGTTTCCTCCGGGTGCTCCGGTTTCCCCCACAAGTTCAAAGATATGCAGTACAGGTGAATTGGGTAAGCTAAATTGTCCGTAGTGTATGTGTGTGAATGAGAATGTATGGATGTTTCCCAGAGATGGGTTGCGACTGGAAGGGCATCCGCTGCATAAAACAAATGCTGGATAAGTTGGCGGATCATTCCGCTGTGGCGACCCCGGATCAATAAAGGGACTAAGCCGACAAGAAAATGAATGAATGAATGAAATACACACATGCCTGCATATTCTTGAGAAAATGCTTATTTATTTTGGCATATAAATCAAATAAGTATATGATACAAATTATATACATTTAAATATCTATGCAAAAATGTTTGTATAGTTGTGGTTTTATGTATGTGTTGAATATACCTAATATAATAAATACCTATATATATTGTGATTAATATTAATATAAACATTTTTAAATGCAGAAACTTGTTTTTATTCTATTTATTTATTACATTTAAATCTTAACTTCAAACTAATGAGACATTAATCATGAGCCTAATAAGAAATTCTAGAAAAACAAAAAATAAAAAGTGAATAAAAATGTGTTGAATGAATGTTGATCAGTTACAGACCAATGGTGAGCATGTTCCCTTTTATACCCATAGATTTAGATCAAAAATGTTGATGTTAACTGAAGTCCTTGGATATGTTATACATCAACCGCCCGCATAGGTGATCAAATGAGACAGCATTTCAAAACACTTCACTGCACATGCGATGCTTATTAATGAGTGCAGCTTTCAAGAAAACCAGAACCATCCACTCAAGTGCTAAATTGTTTTCTAAATAAAATAAAAACATGGCCTGAAGGATGATGCACAGTAATGTGTCATTTCCTTGTCGCATTCCACCTCTTTTTCAGTGTTTCTTGTTTTCACTCTCATTATCTATGAAAAACTGCCCCAAGCGCTAAAAGAGAATGTGGAATTTACATTTAGTCATTTAGCAGACGCTTTTGTCCAAAGCCACTTATAATTGAGGAAGCATTCGGCGATTCAACAAGAAGAGGCAAAACAGGAAAAAACTGTTAGTGCTGTGTTCACAACAGATGCATGTTCCGTGAATAAATTTAGTAATTAGCGCGTAATTAGATGAGTGAAAAGTTTGAGTGTACTCACTTCATTCGCGCATCAAATCTGCTTCATCCGCACATTAAATGTACTTTACAATAAACAGGGATTCACGTCATGGGCAGAGCTTCTGTCTGCCCGATGACTTTAGTGTCGATGCTAAATGGCAAATATGGATTTTGCGAAAGTAGCTGTGCTTTATTTGCTTTAGGAAGGCAGAAAAACAGCATAGATTCGTTCAATGCGGTGCGAATGTCCGCTGAAATTCAGATTTTCCAGCTCGAGCAATTTGTGCTTTAATCGCGTCAAATGCTTAAAACACTCAACTCGCGCCACTCCATTTGTGCGAATTGTGCTGCAGGATGTTTATTTGCATATTTACATTGACTTATCATGTAAATCACTCGCAATTGACGCTTCCTTTGCGTCTGGTGTGGACACACCTTTAGGTTGTACTCACACTAGACATGGTTGTCTTGAACCATGCCCAGGCGCGATTGTCTGCCCATCTCCTCTCCCCCTTGGCCTACACTCACTTTGTATTTTTTGCCTTCCGAGCCAGAGTACGCTTACGTTATCGATGATGCTACTGTTCAGTTTAACAGAAGAGAAGCGCTCTTGCTCTGTACAGTGGAGATTGCTTTAGTTTTATTGTTTTGTATTGTTTTAAGTTGTTTGATATTTAGTGACACGCAGTCAGATTTTTTGCTGAACAGATCACCACATTTGACCCTCATAAATGATCATGAAAGTCATCCGCATTCATTGAACAGTAAGAATGATTAATAAATCCATATGAAACAGTTCCTTAAAAGTGACACTTCAGTTTCAGCTTTGGCATGCTTTGCACTCACACTACAAGCATACCGCGCTAACTGAACCACGCTCTGGCACACTTCATCCAACGGGGCCAGGGCTAGCTAACTGAACCGCGTCTGGGCCCGATTCTGAGCACTCAGACTTGTCAAATGGGGGCCAAATGTGCCTGGGCACGGTTCGGATAGCCTAGTGTGAGTACACCCATAAATACTGGAGTTTGAGTGGAAGGTGGGGGGGTGGGTGGGGTTAGGTTAGAGAGAAGAGTGTTTCTACAGGTGGTTTGTCAGGCCCACTCTCCTGTGTAAAGCACAATGTTCTTTTTTGTGATGTTAAGTGATTGTGAGTGTAAGTGTCTGGTGCAAATGTGCGGAACTTGTCCAAGTGCCTTTTCTACAGGTGGTTTGTCAAGCCCATTCACCTATGTGAGGCACACTCAGAATTTTTTTTAAGGTTGTCGTGTGGTGTGGTGGGTGGAAGAGAAGAGGTTTTGTTCACAGAAGTTGAGATGATTTTGGAAGAGATGGGTTTTTAGTTGTCAGTTTGTAAGTAAATAAATATACAGAAAACCATAAGAATCGTCTGTTAGCATTTGGCAGCCCATCTGACTCATGTTTTGGGCTTTAACTATAATATTACTGAATAAATAATGATATTAAACAATTTCATCTTGATATTATAATTTTAAGAGACATTATTTTTAAAAGGTTGGAACTGTTCATTTCATACCCACTGCAAAGTTAAATAAAAAAGACACCTTGTTTATTGGATGAATGACAAAATCTTCAATTTTCTCAAAACATAATGAAAATGAAATGTAACAAATACACTGAAAGTGGAGCAAACAGCTCACAAATTTATGAGAAGTGTTTATATGAACGATGACTAAACTGGTTGTGGTTTTGCCTCCTTAAACAATCTGTCAGTTTGTAGGCTAACTGATACTTGCTTTTTATGCATAGAAGATAGTACAAATAAAACCTTCCAGTAAAAGCAAGATCTGATACTGCAGTACGTTCTGCCATTTCTTCCTTTTAGTTGTTGTTGGCGCATAAAGGAGAGTCCAACATTGAGCCAGATGGGTTAAAGTTTAATTTAAATTGGCCAGAGCTGAGGGCTGATGTTATTAAACTTTGACAAATGCTGTGAAACGTGATTTGAAACACTATATGTGCCGTTCCTTGTGTTAGTACAGATGGAAAGCTGGCGCGGAGGAAGCTTTCATTAATCTCACAGGCTATAATGATTGATAATGGCAACATTAGGCAGCAATGATTAATTCATGTCGGATGTGCAAAAGCATAGCAGTGCCAGCATCATCAACATGCTTGTTTAACAAAAATAATTATTTAACTAAGAGGAAACTCACAGATTTGTTATCAGGAAAGTGTTTTTAATGGTCAAAAGCTTACAGATCTAGATGTAGAGATAGAGATTAATAAAACGTGTTAAAAATGTGATTGATCACATCTCAGAATTAAAACCAAACTCAAAAATGAGCTTAAAATGGGACTGTACTGGATGTGGGAAGAGGACATCTATTAAAACACAGACCTACAATAAAATTATCATGCAGTGTAATGAAGGAAAATACCTCCATGACAACACTCAACAAAAAAGGACTCTTAACAACTATCACAAACAAACCAAATATTTTTTGATAGATTATTCTTAGAAATATTAACAAATCTACTATAATATAGTTAGAATTTGGATATTATTCACTGTGTGAAAGGGTCAGTCCATATTGGAGCATTTCTATATTTAATATATAGTTAAAAATGAAATATTGAAAATGATATAAATATCAGTGATGAGTTTTGGGTTTCATTTGTTCAAAGGAATAAAAAGGAAAATAGAAAAAAATATATATATATGACACATCCCTTGATCAGATTGTCAGAAATAAATGTGTACAATCACACTACATTTAATATATTAGGATGAATTCATATTGATATTGGCTTAAGATGCCAAATCTGTAGTGTTATTAGTTAATGTCTCTTTATAATAAAAATAGCTTTCAAGCTTATTCTCCTTGAAGACTTTTTGCGTACTGGTCTTTTTGAAGACATTATCACTTTGGTGCTCTGATGACGACATTTAATGAAATTTGGAATTTATAAAAGAGTAATGGAAAGCTTTAAAAGTTTCAGAAACTGTGCTCACTGATAAAGAGAATAACTGCATTTGGAGTGCTTTTTAACTGCAGATCTTTTATACTCAAACTCTTAGTGCATTAAAGGAAGTTGAGAGTGTAATAGGACCCATTTTATGGTAAATGATCCTTTAAAAGCTTAATTTTTAGACCTCAGTGGTTCGTAACAGCACAGAATCAACCATATGTGCACAATTATACATTTCTCTTTTCACAAACTTCTCTTTCTTTACATTTTTAGTACTCTGCGGCCCTGCCTGTAAACGTGATGACAGAAAACAGCAGCAGGGGTGTACTGAACCCGCTTCCCAGCAGCAGCCCACGGGACACAACACAACACCACAACAGTCAGTGTGACTCAAATGGAAAACCCACCGAAAAGAGAATGAAGCTGAATTTCGATTCGTCTCTCCACCAAAAAGACTGGACTTCCTCCAACTTGGCAACCCAATCCTCTTCCTCGCCCACAAATGCTCATTTTACTCAGATTCAGGCACAGTCTGTACCTCCAAGACCAAAACTTGTACCAGTCTTCAAATGCAAACCTGTGAATGCAGCTGGGGTCCATCCAGCGAATCGGCTAACAGCAGTTGTAAGGCCTTTGTCATCGACTTATATATTGTCATCATCCGAGGCCCATTGCTCCAAATCATCAGCCCATGTTAATCAGATCTTCAGGCCTTCAGTCCCTCAGAGAATGACTTTACCATTTTCCAAAAGCAAGGCAGACACTAGGATTCTCCCACCTCTTCCGTTTCTACAGACGATTCCCCAAATCAAGCCTGAGATCCCTAGCAATACAGGGGTAAGTAAGCTATGCAAAAAAAAATCTATATCTCAGATAAGGCCTATTCACAGTCACACTAAGGAAGATAACTTTAATGATAATTGGAAAGATTTATGGCCTTATTTACTAGAGCCAATTAGTGTGACACTGAATTCCCACAAAAGTGGAAAAAAAGCAGGGATTGTAAAGTTGTGGATGTTTTTATTAACAATGTTTAAATGAAAGTACACAGACCAAGATGATCTACTGTACCAAGAGCAGTGCAAATCAACACAAAGAAATAAAGGCAATTATCAGTTAGGGATAAAATCCAGGAGGTTGTTACTGCAGAATAAAGCCTGACAGGCATATCTACAGCCCAACGTGATGCTGTTGTATGCATGTTGTATGTATGTTGTATACAACGTGAACACTGTTGTATAAGACTGAAGGACTTTATTCTGAGAAAATAAATGTTCTGGATGTACTTTATCTTGCTTATGACATGGCTGCTTGCCACGAAATGTAAACATTAGACACAAAGCATTGTTCTGAGTCATAGTTTTTAAATAGTTAATTAAACTCACATCTGACACATACGAAAGCAACTGGATATACACTACTATACTAGACTTGAATCAAACTGTCAAAATGAACAGACAGAAATGAAACTAGCTAGATAAAGCATCTACTAACCTACATATTCATTCAGAAGAAGGCGCCAAACAGTCAAAAACATGATGTGACAGACAAGCAGATACATTGATGTAAGTATATGAATGTGAACGTATTCACTGACGGTCAAAGTGATTCAAAGTTCCCGGATGAACATGCATTATTTAGCGCTCGTTATCTCAGAACAGCATACTTTTAAATGACCAATCAAAATCAAGCATTTCAGACAGCTCTTACTAATTAATTACTCTTGTAAATCCTAACAGTATTTCTTTATTTTGTTTTGGAGTGTAGAATCAAGCTGCTATTAAAAGGCATCTTTCACCATTTGAAAGAAGAGACAACACCACAGCTATAACATTATAGCAACGAACATTATTATTGTAATAATTTTCAGAAGTGTAAAAGACAATGAGATAATAAGTTGCAGACATAAAAATCTGCAAATTCTTTCATGCATTGGTCTGAACCCAGCGTAGTTATAGTGAGCTTAGTTTTCATTCTTGGTGCGAACAGGCCTTTAGACTAGAAAATAAATGCAATAATAATTTCACCCAAGTAAACATCACTTACATTTTCCTGCGTAAAAAATGTGAGCATTAAGTTTGAATTGCAAATTCATTAAGAATGAATCTTTTTATTTCTCCAGAGACATATTACACAGCCAGAGTTAGCGAGAGTCAAATTAATTGATGTAGATTGCTGAAAATTATTGATGAACCTACATGAATGATTAAATCTGGCGGGGAGAGGGAAACGTGTAGTGCTTCTAATGGACCTTCTCATCATATTTCAGGGAGACATGATTCAGCCAAAACCCAAGACGCTCAAACAAAGCCTGCAGGATGTGGAGGTTCATGCAAGAAACAATCAGGTACTTAATGTATTTATAGTCTCTTCTTTCCAGTTTGTTTTTAAACATTGCTTACAGTATGTGGCGCACATGTACAGTAGAATTACTATTCATAGGACCAATATCTCAATCTCTTTATTATTAACTCAGTTTCAGTGTTGTCATGGTTTGCCTTTGCAGTAGGGCTGCTCAGTATATCTACAAAAATATTGTTATTGCGATAACAGTATATGCAATAAACATATCACAGAAATATATTAAATAAATTGATGTGCCAAGCATTTGTGTGCTGCATGCATTGGTTATCCAAATTTGACCAATCAGATGAGGTCTTTAAAATCTAAATGTTACATTTTTACAATTAATTAACTTTAAAAATATTAATTATGTGTTTATTATGTCTGTCAGATATATTGTATGAAATATTGTTATCGCAGCATTCCACAACATCTCATACCGTGTATTTTCGTAGTATTGTGCGGTGCATTTGCTAAACAACAGCAGCTCTATTGTGGTAATGCTCATTGTTTCCCATAACCCATTACAAGCTTGGCATGTGTTCATGATCTTGATTGAATGTCATTAAGAAAGAAGATGAGCTCGTATATTTTCTTTATGATGGAGGCTACTAACAGGTGCAGCAATATAAAAACCCATATCATGTCATTAATTTGTATGATGAGTAATTTCGTATGTTATGGTTTGATGGATGCCCTTGGACAGTAGGAACAATAACAAGTTTACAGCACTGAACAAAGGTTTCAGACTTTCATTTAGAAGTGGGACTTTTAAAAGAAATAATTTTGGTCCAACAAGGATGCATGACATTGAGCTAAAGTCATAGTACAGATTATTATATGCAAAAGGTTTCTATTTTCATTCATTCATTCATTTTCTTTTCGGCTCAGTCCCTTTATTAATCCGGGGTCGCCACAGCGGAATGAACCGCCAACTTATCCAGCATTTCTTTTACACCGCGGATGCCCTTCCAGCTGCAACCCATCTCTGGGAAACATCCATACATTCTCATTCACACACATACACTACGGACAATTTAGCCTACCCAATTCACCTGTACCGCATGTCTTTGGACTGTGGGGGAAACGGGAGCACCCGGAGGAAACCCACGTGAACACGGGGAGAACATGCAAACTCCACACAGAATTGCCAACTGACCCAGCCAAGGCTCGAACCAGCGACCTTCTAGCTGTGAAGCGACAGCACTACCAACTGCGCCACCGCTTCGCCCGATTTCTATTTTATAAATGCTTTTGTTTTTGACATTCATGAAAGAATCCTGAAAGAAAATTAAAGTAGCACAACCGTATAGCAGGCGGTTCATTCCACTGTGGAAACCCCTAATAAATAAGGAAATAAACCAAAAGAAAATAAATGAATGAATGAATAAATGAATCAACTATATAGCAATTTTTTTATTTCTAAAATAATTTAAAAAGCTTATTAAATCCTAACATTTCCATGCATAATTATTCACTATTTAAAATAAATCTACTACTTTCAGGTGTCTATAAAAATAGCTCTCATAAATCAGTTGAATATATTTGTACCAGGTTTAGACCCATCATTCTTTAGTTGTATGAAATTGAGTTAATAAGGTGTTACCTAGCAACGTGCAGGTTTATTTATTTATTTTCTGTTTCCAGCTCTCAAAGATCAACATCTCAACTCTGCATGCATGGCTGAAGAGTCGAGGGATCAATGTGCGCTCAAAGGATAAGAAAGAGGAGCTGGTGTCAAAGGTCATGAGGAGTCTGAGTGAAAGTTAGGTGCGTTGGGTTGGGTTACTCACCTTAAAAGAACCCTTGCATGCTTGTTCCATTGATAAACTGTTCAGTAAGCTGCCATAAGTTACTTAATGTTCCTGCACAGCTTTTTCTTTTTTCATGCAAGAGCTTGTAAGTTAAATCTCTTGTTTAATTAGATCCAGAGTTTATAGAGAGCTGCAGATACAGGAAAAGAGTATTTCTTTGTATGGTGGTTCTTTGTTCTTAGGTTGATGGCCATTAGTCGACCATCAAACTCACCTATTTAGTGCTCTGGCTTTAATCAAGGCCCGGAGGAAAGTATTACCTCTGCCTCAGATGTTTCTCTTTAAGTTCTTTAGAAGTAAAATGAGACACAAAAGAGATAATTATTGACATACAGTAAGAGTATAGAGTTTCGTCATTTATGAAGATAAAAGTTCAGACTAATTTAATGACAAAAATTGAATCTTTTAAAATCGTTCTTTGGTATTTCGGAAATCGCTCCGTGAGCAGAGGTGAACTTTATAATTTGGAGGTCCAGATCAGAGAACAAGCTGGTATGCTGTCCACCACTCTTCACACATTTTCTGTCAAATATTCTATTTTTCACAAAATTAGCATAAACAGTTAGTAGGCAGCAGTTGATTTAGTTATTAATTTATTTATTTGCTTATTTGTTATTTATTAAACAATTGAGTCCCTGAATTATTCAAACAATTTGTTCTCCTGATTCATTCAGAAACAAAGCAAGTTACTCAGCACTAGGGTTGGGTAATGTTAGGGGTTATTTCATTACCGGTGCTAAATCGATACTTTTAAAACGGTACCAAAGATTGGGGCATGTGACCATGTTTACACGGACCATGTTTATTATTACATTATACAATATAATTTCGGGTGTTTCATTTTTCATTTTTTAACTTTAACCGTAGTTCGGCAGCTTTACTTTCATTCAGGAGCATTTCATTCATGTCCTTTTGACATACTGAGGTATTTGATATGAATATTAAGTAAGGACTTTTGGAAGAGTGTTGTTTTAATGGAATTTGTTAGCACACGCTTAATGGAAAGAAAAAACCTTTGGATTTCGTGATGCGGGTGTCTATGGTCCTTTTAGGTAATCAAAAATTGCTGTTTACATGGTAGATTATTAATCAGAGTATTGTCTTAATCATTAAAATCGGAGTATTGGTGTCTATGTAAACATAGTCAGTGAAAGTGCAAGATGATGTCGTGAGCTGTCAAAGACAGTGCATTCTTCTGCCTTTAAGTTGATTCCATGTGCCCTCAAATGTTTCATTAAGTTTGACGTGTCTCCCCCTTTACACGCAACTTTTGTAAAGCATCTGCTTCATGTTGGTGTATTAGAATCCTTCCTTGTAAAATATATACATACTTCAGAAAGCTTAGTTAAAGTAAATTTGATGAACGCAATCATGCGTGTTGGTGAAGGGAGTCGCTCACTGGATGCGCCATGCTGCGCGCTTTGTCTTCTATATCTAAGCAACAAAAAGACACATCTAACATCGACCATGGTGTCTGTATCCCTCACAATTGTTTAGAATTAAATGTTTAGAGATGGTGTGACACAACAAGTACTTATGTGTGCTTTGTTGCACCCCTTGATTCTTCTTAAGTCTTTGTCGCAGCACCAGTGGCACTGAAATTAGGCACCGAAATTCATATGCTGATTCGGTCTTGTCCGAGAACTGGTCATGCCCAGTTAAACCTGCTTTTTCTCTAGGTTTTTTCCCTTCTCTTTCATCAGTTGGTAAAGTTTGTTCCTCACAACTGGCTTGTTTGGTTTGGGACTAGTAGAGCTGTATATCGGAGGAGTTGCTCTTCAGTGTTTCGACTTTCAGCAGTGACATTTACATTATACTGAACTGTCTGAAACTGAACTTGAACTGTGACAACAGAACTGAAACCTTTTCAATTTACTAGAACTGCATATATGTTAAGCTGCCTTGACACAATCTACATTGTAAAAATATATCTAATCTAATATTAACTTCTTGGTTTTGGAATTGTTGGATCAAATCAGTACGACATTTGCAATCATAGTGATCTTCAGAAAAAAACTGACTGTTGCTAATACTGTAGCATTGTTTAACTACTATAACTAAAACCTTCCTAGGCTCAACGTTTAAAACAAGAACCTACCGAGAGACGGTTTTTGTATTTTGATTTTGGAGTCATGTTTATCAGTTTTGGTGGCATTATTGTCTCAAGTTTCCAATTCTTTCTGATGCTAGTGCGTGTTAGCCATGAATCCTAGGCTCTTTTAGTGGCATAAAAGATTACTACTATTTGTGTGATTGTTGAAATCCTATCTCATAAGTGATCTGGATTAGATGAGAGTTTACTAGAGATTTTTGTTTCCAGGAAAAGAACAAAACCTCTATTTTTTTCTCATGTTTTCTCTGCAATCCTTTCAAACCCCTAACACAGAATTTCAGTAGACAATCACGGATGCCGGCACTGCAGAAAACAGTGATGCAAGGTGACTTTGCTCAACCGTAATGACACCGCAGACTCCAGAGAGGAATGAGAGTCAGGGGCTCTTGACTGAGATGGAAATCAGGCCCGGGCACTTTGATGGCTAATGATAGGGGCCAAATCGTGCCACTTTCTGTATTTTAAAAGCGCAAGATCGCTCTTGTCTTTTCCGCCCTTTATACTGAAAGAGCTTAATGACCCAAACACATCCGACTTGAAAAGCTTTGCAGTAAGTAGGAGGTCATGCAGAAGCACGTGTGCACTTCTGCAGGGCAAATATTGAAAGAGTGCTGTGTGTTTTGCACATCAAAGATTTGAATGCGAAACAGACTTGCTCTCCTTTACGCCGTGACTAACGGTGACTGTTATTCATTACCATAACAGCTTCTAATATCAGCACATATGGCTTGTTTATTGAGGCAAACAGGGGCTAGTTGATTTATTGACTCTTAGTTTAAGTCTTCAACCTCATGTCACAGACAAAGAGAAATGTTCCTTGAGAACGTTTCCCACGCTTTGCAGAATCATGCCTTTTTTGGGCTGCATCAGCACATGCAGTGATTGACGAATAATACATATGATATATGGTGTTTTTAAAACACAATCTGTGATGGCAGCTAATTCAGTCTGTCATATTTCACGTCAGTGACTACAATGCAGATATTCACATGCGGTTCTTTTCTGTTTTTATTTTTTGTTCATTTATTGACAACATTGAACTGTAGAACACACTTTTGTTTGGGTGCCAGTCGCCACAAGGCACAGTAAAAATTCCCATCCCCTGCATGCTGGTTCATGCTTTCATCTCAGAGTACAGGCCTCGGGACTCTTCTGCTGCTCTCATTTAGACTGTTTACCTGAGTTCTGACCTGACAGACTCTACTCACAGCCAAATTAATACACAGAGTCGAGATGTAATTTATGAGCTTTCACAAGTGAAGCATGGAAGTGCTTTATTAAATTCTGGAGTAAATCAGCACTGACATTTTGGACATTTGGATTTCTCCTATAAAAAGCAGATCAAAACCATCAGAAAGTATGTGGGGCGAGTGCACCTACTCTCTTATATTTTCAAATATTGCAGGTTGACTATAATGTGTAAGATACTGCTGAATATTGCGATGTGGCACTGTCTGTTTTACATCCATTGATGAAGAGTAGCTGGTCTTTTGTGGCTGTTCACTCACGTTCGACCACTGTATGCTAAAAAAGTAACCTGATTGAATATGGTGATTGAATGCATTCGATGTTACATCTATAGATGGAGAGTAGATGGTAGATTAAATGCTGGAGTGAATCAGCACTGACATTTTGGACATTTGGATTTCTTTTATAAAAAGGAATTTGTCTGTCAGATCAAAACAATCAGGAAGTACAGTATATGGGGCGATTGTATTCACTCTTATATTTCCAAATATTGCAGGTTGATTATAATTTGTGATACAGTATAGTGCAGATCTGGAATTTTCTGTATTATGTCCATAGATGAAGAGTAGATGGTCTTCTGTGTGTGTTCACTCGAATTCGGTAACATATACTAAGAAAGTAAGCTGATTGAAGGTGGGTATTGAATGCATATTCTGTGTTACATCCATAGATGGAGAGTAGATGGTCTTTTGTGAATGTTCACTCCTATTCGGCAGCATATGCTAAGAAAGTAAGCTGATTAAATGTGTCTTTGAGTATTCCTAGAAGTGATCGAAAGTGGACAAACTGAAAATGTTGTATACGTTGTTTTCACATGTATTTAGCTTGTGATAGTGTTGACAAAAATGAATCTTTTTATTGTCATTAGACTGTACACAGCCTTGGCACCAATACACTTTTTAAAATAATTAAAGTCCAGCAGAGTAAATCTGGGTATGTGTCAATACCTAATGACACATATTCTCAGTCTTCCAGTAATGTTAATAGAATGTTTGTTTAAAGTTATGTAGGTTAATAAAGTTACCAACATTTCCATACCACAAACAAAATATTTATAGAAAGGTTTTAGTTGGAAGTGGGTCTAACCTTTCCAACCTTAGTTAGTTGGAAGTGGTCTAACTTTTTTTTTTAATGTCACATAATGTTTGCAAAATAATAAATCTGAATATTCCCTTAACGTCTGCATTTTGTGGATGTTCAATCAGGATTGTGTAAAGTAACTTAGCTATAATGGATCTCTATACAGCAACATATTTACCTGTTTGGTGGGCATCCTGTGACCTGTCACTCAATTGCCGTGCAGATTAGCAAAAAACAAAAAGAGCCTATTAAACTCGAGCGTCTGCAACCGCATTTGTGTGTGGCTAATTCATCTGTGGTATCATACAGTGGTATTTGTGACTGTGGGTTTCTGTTTGATCATGTCTGATTTGCTTTCTGTCTTTTTGCTGTGCTTATCCTGATATCCGACAATAGTTATCATTCTCTGAAGTGAAATGTGGGGAGAACATACTTCAAGTGGGTGGGGAGAACCAACTCATTTTCATTCAAAGGCACAGGCGCCAAAACAGCAACAATTTTCAGCAATGTTTGATAAATAATCTGATGGGTTTTTTCACCTGAAACTTCACATATGCATTTTGGAGACACAATAGACTTATTTCTTGTAAAAATGCCAAATTTGGAGCCCTTTAAATGCATTTTTTCCCAAGTAGCTTTAGTTTTTCAACATTTTTTCAAGTTTTTACATGGTATTTGGTGGATTTTGAGCTGAAGAAGTTTGTTTTCAGGTTTTAAGTAGCCTTAGATTGGATGAATCTACATCCTGGTCAAGCATTTAAAAAACTGAAAGGAGTTTCATGTCTTGCTTGTTTGTTTAGTGAATCTGTATCCCAGACGGAATGGGCTTAGTAATGTAACTCTAGCTCTTTAATTCAAAGATTAATGGCTTTTATTTTGCTCTGATGTAAAAGTAGGATTGTGGGGTCAAATCTAGCCGAATGCTGGGAAACGCTGCCCCTGACAGCAGAGTAATCTCTTACAGCTGAACACCCACAGAGTCCTGATAATGTGCAGTTTGGTCATGGTGTTGTTTCTCTCTCACGTCTTCAACACATGGCTACATTTTGCTGCCAAACGGAGAGCGATCTCCGTGCTTAATGTGTCGTAATGTATGAAATGCCAGAGGGACCTTCTCAGAGTCTTAGAGCAGGTGGCAGCTGGTCGTCTTCACCAGCTCGAAAAAAAAAAATCAGCTCTTAACCCTCAACAACCCCAGTGTAACATGAAGCACTGCAGTGTGTGTGTATACTTGTATAGTAATAACATGGCTTGAAAAGAGGTTTAGGAAAATGTCAGTCACATAGGTGTACAGCCTCTGGCACATTCCGTGATTTGGGTGTGTTAGCTTCTTATAAATAGTATATAAATTATACACAGCATGGAATTTAAATATGTATGAAAAATGTGGGTTACACTTTATTTACTTTCAAGGCATATATTTTCTAGGTTATTACATGACTGATTTAACGTGTTTGTATATGGAAAAACAAATATTGAACACAGTACAATTTTTCTTTCTCATGACTTCATAATGTACAACTTTTTATATTTTAGTAAGCATGAAACTTAGTAAAGACTATAAGCTCAAAATATATTCTTTCCAATGATAGCTAATTTTTGTTTGTAGCTCACTGGGGATAAGAACTGTTACTATTTAAAGTTAGATAGGTGTAAATCCCCAGAGGTGAGTGCTGGCTAACAGGTTAACGTGTCTTTGTTACAGTATAATCAACATTAATTGATTACATGTACTTACAGTTAGGGTTACAATGTGGGATATGTTTTGGGCTCATAATTATACAAAATTAATTGCAATTACTACTGAAGGTACATTGAACATGTAATGAGGAGACATTAAATTAAATTTAAAATTTGAACTTAACTTTTTTAAACTTTATTATAATATTATTAAATCAGTTTGATTCCAGATGTATATATTTATTTAATTATAATAAATCTATAAAGATATCGTATTTATTTAATGTGTTTATTTAGATTGAATGTGTTATGTAATTGAAATTTTGATGCATTATTTTAGTATTATTACCCAGAAACTTTTTAGTGAGCAAAGTATTTATATCAATTTGTTTATTTATGAAAAACAATAAAAGAGTGAAGAGTTTGACAATTCTAAGTGATACAAAATTAATTTTAACTTTTAGGTATTATTAATGATTAAATGGTATAATGATACCAAAATTATAACATTTAACATTCTAAATAATTAAGATTGATTAATTTAAAGATATATATTTAAAGTCACTGTGAAATAAGTATCAAGATTCATTTTTAAATATTGCTTTATTATTAAATATTGCATTATTAAACATTTCTTTTATAAATGATTCATCCATATTTTTAATAATTTAATTTAATTTAATTTAATTTAATTTAATTTAATTTTTATTATTTAATTTTATTTATTATTTTATTTTATTTATTTTATTTTATTTTATCCAAAAAGACTCCCTCGTCCTAATTATAATTTCTTCTCTGTCTTCAACAATCCAACAATCCAAGCATCTAATTAACTCCCCTGAACAAAATCAAGTCCCTCTAGTTTTCTCCTTTTTTCATTCATTCATTCATATTCTTTTCGACTTAGTCCCTTTATTAATCCGGGGTCGCCACAGCGGACTGTGGGGGAAACCGGAGCACCCGGAGGAAACCCACATGACACAGGGAAAACATGTAAACTCCACACAGAAATGGCAACTGACCCAGCCGAGGCTCGAACCAGCGACCTTCTTGCTGTGAGGTGACACCACTACCTACTGCGCCACCGTGTTACCCTTTCCCTTATTTCAGAAGTTGGATATTTGTCATAATAAGCATGAAAAACTAAAGGAGCTCTGTTTCATGACAAAAAATAGCTTCATATTTTTATTATTGCAAATATATATATTATTTTAATGCTTGAAGTTGTTCTTTTTAAGTGGACTGTGGAGGATGATTAATGGATGAATAAAATTGTCCAGTAATCCAGTAATCACGAACATCTGGAAAAGTCATGGAATCACACACAAAAAGCCCACAGCTTGTGCATGCATTACTGCTGAATGAGTTTATATTGAGGAGTGAGTTGAAACTCAATGAACAGAAGCAACTGCCATGCAAAGCCAAAGGTCTACATCGAAAAACAGTCCATCTGACATAAGGTTTGCTTAAAAGACAGATTTAAAGCCTACATGTATGGGCTGATGAAGGCTTTAGTTTATCTGCTGCATTTCCACATTGTATTTGTTGAATATTAATCTGAGGACATTTTTAAAGTGCTGAAGAAGAGGTCAAACTAAGCAGTTTAGAAATTGTATTGTCTTTATTGTTTGTAAATCTGACTCACAGAAGACAAACAGTCAATGTAGCAGTAGCACGTTAGCAATCTAAGTCAAAGATTAAAGGCTCGTTGTTTTTCTGATTTTAGAATTAATGTTCATGAAAGTCAGTTATAATCTAATTATGGAGTTTGTGGTTCAAGGGCTCTTGCGTTCTCCCTTGAGGCGTCTGCACACTATCCCTGTGTCTGGTTTCCATTTCGACACAAGAATGCTGACAGCCCTTGCCTGAATTTTTGGAGGGGAAAAATCAGTGGAAGAATTGCTCATGCTTTCCATTAAGTTCACTTTGCTCCTTCGTATGAAATATCACAATGTCACTCTTTCAGTTTGTCTCGCAGAGGGACTGGTTTCTAGAGGTCAGCGTGTAAAAACGGTCCATTGTGTTTCTGAACCCGCTGAACTGTGCCACCGAATGCAAGAATGGGTTCTGTTGAAGCAGACCGCCTCAAGAAAAAGAAATGTTTTCAGCTGGATTTCATGCCCATTCGTTTACGGCCACTGAGATTTATGGCTGTGTGTTAACATTTTACCCCAGGATGTACAAGACAGTTTGATTGTCGGAGTTGCAAAATGTGTAAAAAACAAAACATCACTTTCTCGTGTCCTAGTTTAATATGTTTCCTGAAAAGCACGATCATTTTGGGCTCTATTTTAACAATGTTAGCACATGATCTAAAGCACGCAGAGCAGGTGTCTGAATCCACTTTTGCTAATTTAAGGAGGGGAAAAACGATCTGTGCACCCAGCACATGGTAAAAGGGTTGTACTTATTCTCTTAATGAGTAATGAGTGTGTTTGGTAACCCAGGCTTATTGTGGATACATACCCGGTCTACATTTCTGTAGACCTCAAAATACGTACCCAGAGCTACGTCTACTTGCAGTTTTTGTTTTTGCAAATCCACTATAGGCCACTGTGTACACTTTTTGATGATCTTAAATTTCTCTCGTATGTGCCATTTCCACATGCTGTTCTTGCGTAAATCCATCAGGGGCGGTTTACATGAGCATATAATTCGAATATAATCCGATTAACGTCATTGCGTTACCACGCTGTCCCCATTTCCTCCGTAGTTTCATGTAAATTCGGTTGTTTTATTTTTAATTGGTCGACTTTAACTGCAGTTTGGCACTTTCACTTTCATTCAAGAACATTTCATGCATGCCCCCTGTGACAAATGAGACATTGGATGCGAGGAACTGCTGGAAGAGTGTTGTTTTAATGGAATTTGATGCCAGATGCCAAATAAAAAAAAAACTCTGCATTTCACAATGCAGGTGTCTATGGTCCTTCACTGACTCTGTAGGTGTAGAGAATAGTGTCAAACAGTCATGTGTATAGACCTTCCTGGCGCAAATTGTGGCAAAAATCCTACATGGCGGTAATAGTTTGATTGCGGTGTTTAATCTGTACTGCACTAAAATCAGCATACTCCATATGTCTTACCTCAATTTCTATTTAGTTAAATTTTATTAATGTTTTTTTTATTTATTGCTGTTTACATGGGAGACTCTTAATCAGAGTATTGTCTTAATCGTATTAAAATGGGATTGTTGGTGTCCATGTAAACATACTCAATCTTAACAAAAGATTTTAATAAAAATTACTCTTACTGGCAAGAGCATATCTCTCTAAATATTAACTAAAATATATTTTTCTTTTTTTCAGCAAGTTCTGAAGGAAATATTTCTGTTTTTCTTTTTATTTAATGTACTAATATAATAAAATTAAATATATATAAACTATATAAACATTTTAAAATACAGTCAGAATTATTAGCCCCCCTAATTTTTTTTTTATATATATATTTCCCAAATTTATCAGAGCAAGGAAATTTTCACAGTATGTCTGATAATATTTTTTTTTCTTCTTGAGGAAGTCATATTTGATTTATTTCAGCTACAACAAAAGTAGTTACAATTTTAATTTAATCAATAATAATAATTAATAATTTAGTTTAAAAGATGTATTTAATTTTTTTAAAACCATTTTAAGGTCCAAATTATTAGCCCCTTTAAGCAATTTTTTTATCCAATAGTCTACAGAACAAGCCATCGATATACAATAACTTGCCTAATACTGCCTAGTTAAACTAATTAACCTAGTAAAGCCTTTGAATGTCACTTTAAGCTGTATAGAAGTGTCTTGAAAAATATCTAGTAAAATATTATTTACTGTCATCATGGCAACGATAAAA
The DNA here is from genome assembly GCA_903798035.1 of Danio albolineatus. Lineage (NCBI taxonomy): Eukaryota > Metazoa > Chordata > Actinopteri > Cypriniformes > Danionidae > Danio > Danio albolineatus. Next base: position 2,366,476 of record CAIGQQ010015131.1, read on the forward strand.
TAAATCAGTTATTGGAGATGAGTTATTAAAACTATTATGTTTAGAAATGTGTTGAAAAAATCTTTTCTCTGCTAAACAGAAATTGGAGAAAAAAAAGCAGGGACAATAATTCAGGGGGCTAATAATTTTTACTTCAACTGTATTTATTAAAATATAAAAATAAACTCTAATTCAAACTATTCTATTAGAGACTATTTCGCAGTCTTTCAATGATACTGTAGTAACACTATAGCTGTCGGTTTCTTTGAACTTTATGGTTGTTATACAGTTGCTAGTGTGTTCTGGGACAGAAAAGAACCCAGATGACAAAAGCCCTTATGTCCAAGTCTCGTATTTTGGTCTCTATATATGGCTTGTTTACTTCTTTCAGTGTTTCTGTAGGACTTATTTTCGCTCCTCTTATTGTCTGGCAACAATCTCTCCTCCACAAGCCACACAGTTTGAGGTATGTTTTAGCAAACACCAACTTTATTAACACTTTGGCCTCAGTTCTCTCCTGCTTCACCTTAGAGACTATCTAAAACAGTTTCTTGGAGTCCAGTGTGGCTTACTGTTATACTCAATACAGACATGCCCTGCTTCTCAACACACTGTAGAGCTATAGCAATCTCACTTCAGAAATAAAACAGCACATTGAGGAAGTGTGAGATTATGTGAAGTGCCATATGTATTGAGGGCTCAGGGTGTGGATGGATGTCTCTTGATGTAAACCAGAAACTGAAGACAGCGTGTCTAGTGAAGTATGTGTGTGACAGGGATGATTACTGGGTTATCTTAATATCACCTACTTCATCATCTTTGAACTCAACATGTGGGTTTCTTGTCTCTGCATAGATTAGACAAAGAGAATCTGGTAGTGATTATTATGTTATACCACTTTTCCACTAGCATAAACCCAGTGCTAGTTATAAGTTATAGCTATTTCTGGTTTCAAGTTGGTTCTGTGGTTCTCATTTACTTACAACTACACCAGCATTCTACCACTAGTACCACATTCCTGCATGCCTGATATGACGTGTTGTTCCACAATCATAAATATTACAGCATTTTGTTCTCTTTTAAACTATGTTAAGCTGCTTTGATGCTGTCTACATTTGCTTCACTTAAGAACACCTTTGCTTTTCTATAGACAGGAGCAGGGCTTGTCAAGTCTCAATTGGTTTTAACGAAACTTGTCTTTAATTAACATTTACATGTATAAATCATTCATTAAAAAGGAAAAAGCGCCTTTTACATTTACATAAATATTTAATAGGCGTCACGGGGGTGCAGTGGGTAGCACAATCACCTCACAGCAAGAGAGTAGCTGGTTCGAGCCTCAGCTGGGTCAGTTGGCATTTCTGTGTGGAGTTTGCATGTTCTCCCCATTTTGGTGTGGGTTTTCTCCGGGTGCTCCGGTGAATATGAATGTGAATAAATGTGTGAATGAGTGTATATTGATGTTTCTCAGTGATGGGTTGCAGATGGAAGGACATCCGCTGTGTAAGACTGTGTAAAACTGTGTAAAAATGCTGGATAATTTGCTGGTTCATTCTGCTGTGGTGACCCTAGATTAATCAAATGACTAAGCTGAAAAGAAATTTAATGAATACATATTAAATAAGTTTTTAACCTACCATTTTTAACTTGTGCATAGAAATGAATATCAAGTTGTTGTTTGTTTTTTGATTGTTTTTTTTTTAAACAAGTTTCTTTCTTTTGTCAGATTTGTGGATTCCTAATGACACTTAAGAAAACTTAAGCGAATGATGCACGTATTTTATATGTAACTTATATTTTAAGCTAATTTGTTGGATAGTCAGGCCAACATTGCTTGTATATATTTGTGCATATGTGCTACCAGTGTGTCCAGCACAGCGAGTAATGTTGTTACTCCACTTGGCAGCTTATTAAAGCCAGAAAAGGTGAACGTGTTAGTATTTCTGTCCAGAAACCTTAATATTTAAAAATGTTTTTTTTATTTATCCTAAGCTCTGTTCATTATGGTAAAACCATAAAAAGGTATATTTGGTGTAATTTATTTAATCTAAGTTAATTAAAAATATTTTTTTTTTCTGTTGTTTTTGTATGCCTCATTTATTAATGTAAACAAACTAGGTGTTATGAACTGCACACTGTTTTGGCGCGTGTATTGTGTGTGTGTT
>CAIGQQ010015131.1:2368629-2386996 GCA_903798035.1 Danio albolineatus
TACTCCTTTTTAATTCCCTAGACATATTTCCATCAAGGCACGTAACACTAGGCCTAGATTGTGTAATTCGTTTGAAGTTCACTGTAATTTGTATTGTTATCACTAACAACTTTTTCAAATATTTACTCATAATAATAATTCATTCATTTTCTTTTCGGCTTAGTCCCTTTATTAATCCGGGGTCGCCACAGCGGAATGAACCGCCAACTTATCCGGCATTTGTTTTACGCAGCGGATGCCCTTCCAGCCACAACCCATCTCTGGGAAACATCCATACATTCTCATTCACACACATACACTATGGACAATTTAGCTTACCCAATTCACCTGTACCGCATGTCTTTGGACTGTGGGGGAAACCGGAGCACCCGGAGGAAACCCACGCAACCACGGGGAGAACATGCAAACTCCACACAGAAATGCCAACTGGCCCAACCGGGACCTGCCCCAACCGGGGATCGAACCAGCGACCTTCTTGCTGTGAGGCGAACGTGCTACTCACGCGCCACCGTGGCGCCCCCATAATAATAATAACATAAGTAAAGATGCGGAAATTGAAAGCATGCGTTTCATTTGGCTATATAGTGTGATAATTGTGTGTTTTTTGCGAGCTGGTTGTTGCTGTTGCTCCAGGGGTAGATGCTATATATCTATAGGGTTAGATGCCTAAATTGTACTAAACATCACTTTTTGATGATAGTCACTTTCTCTTATAAAGTCAAGCTTTTATAGTCCATTCATATTCAGAACTGAATGGTGTAAGTCTTCATTCAGGGTCAGTAAAGTCAGTATTTTTCACCGCATGTGTCCTTCCAGAATCAAAATGAACTGAAAAGATCACTACTATTTTTTTCCCCTCCTTTCTTTCCCGGGCAGGCAGAGAGCTTTTCTCATAGGATTTCTTCCATCTCTTCAACAGCCAAGTAAACGTTGCCCTCCATCATTGTTTATTTATGTGTGTGTTGTTTTGTTCTTGACTCGCTGGACGTGCCTGTCATATTTTCGTTTCCGTGCAGCATCTCACCCCGCTTGAATGCTTTTGGAAGTGAAAGATTGAATTTATGTGAGCGATCAAGGGCAATCTTTGTGTAGAGCAAAATGAATCGATTTACTCTGAGAAAATAAATTACTACACCTACTTCATCTGACCTGAACGAGAGCTCACAAGATGAGGAGAATTCAAAATCACTGCTGCCAGACTGTGGTCAAAAGGACTGAGACCATTTCTATGCTTGTCCTTTAGACCTTCAATACAAAGAGGGAAAAAAAAGTGTTCATCCATATTTAACACACAGATAAGGGGAAACAGGGCAGCTCTTTTATAATTCTTAAAGGGAAAGTTCTCTCCAAAATAAAAATTATTGTATGGTTTGGAATGACAAACAGTTTATGAAGTCTGACAGATCCTGCTTTTGTTGTTGCTCATCATGGATTGAAACATTGAGATGAGTATCTTCCCATCCAAATATGCGAATTAGATTTATGCACAAAACTGGAATACCAAATAAAACATTTTGCAAATAAAGCACCATTTCCATCTAATGTGACAAAGTGAACAAATTCGTCACTTTGTGATAAACTGGCGCCAAATATCAAAAGCATAAATGTACTTTTCTGTGGTAGGAGAAGCCACTGTGGTCTTTTTTTCTTCTCTTCTAAATGAGATGTGCCTCAGAAGATGAAGATGCAATGATCATGCGTGGCTTTTCAAGTTCTGGAGGTAATAATAATATAATAATAATAATAATACTGAACCACTGTGATGACAGACTTTAGCTGAGGGATTTTAGAATGACCAAAACAACATTTTGAGTGGGTGGCATGGTGGCTCAGTGGTTAGCACTGCCGCCTCACAGCAAGAAGGTCACTGGTTCGAGTCCCAGCTGGACCAGTTGGCATTTCTGTGTGGAGTTTGCATGTCCTCCTCGTGTTTGGCGTGGGTTTCCTCTGGGTGCTCCGGTTTCCCCCACAGTGCAAACACATGCGCAATAGGTGAATTGGATTAACTAAATTGGACTTAGGGTAATAGTGTGTGTGAGAATGGGTGTGTATGGGTGTTTTCCTGCACCGGGTTGCAGCTGGAAGGGCATCAGCTGTGTGAAACATATGCGGAAATACTTGGTGGTTCATTCTGCTGTTGCGGAATAATAGTCAGGCCCTAAGCTGAAGGAAAACGAATGAATAAATATTTTTAAGTGTTTTGCAATGTGGTCGGTCCACTGGTTTGTCCATTAATGTCTCATCATGCCTATTATATGACTTTTTTGATGCACATGCTGGAATTTATTGAGTAGATGTGTTTCCATTGTTGTTTATGCACATTTTTTTTTCTAACCGGATAAACATTTTATGCTTAGTTCTATGCATAAGTTATTTTATGCAAATTCTTTCTTGCCGTTTCCATTTTTATGCAATATTCCCATATGCGCATAAAATAGCTGGATTGAAACATATCTAATAATGACTTCATTTTCAGGTTCATGGGAAATATTACTTTGTTGCAACCATTGCTGATAGCATTTAAGAAACTCCCTTTGACATAAAGACTTATCGTTCTGATCAAAGCTTCCTTTGTTCTGGTTTGACCTAAAATACAAAGACTTTAATTACTTAAAAATCCTTGTAATCCACTGCATGAATCTAAAAGAAACCTCTGTGCCTGTTGATAGTCCAGAAGATTAGGTGCAGATATGTTGAAAGGGAATGACTAGAGTCCTGGATTTGGAGATTGAGAGCAGGTGGAGGCAGGCATGACAGGTGAAATAATCCTTCCTCCAAGCATTTTAGGGCAAGGCTCAACCTGCACCTGATTTGACAAGAGCTTGGATTCAAAGATTTGGATTCAGTGCCCAAATAAGTGCAATATACATACACTGAAAAATAGCTGCGTTTCTGTCATGACAACTCTCAGAGAGATTTAGTATGGTAATTAATATGTACAGTTGAAGTCAGAGCCCTCCTGAATTAATAGCCCCCCTGTATATTTATCTTTGAAAGAATTCTCGGGTTTGGGGGAAGGATCGCTTTAACGCCCATGCATATTTTATACACTGCCAAAGCATATAAAAGATATAAAAGTGGTATATTTGCATGTTTCTTGTTGAAATGCTAACACATTTCATCATTAATTTGATATCTAACACAGTTTTAAACATATTTTTTTTTTTTACAGTTTTATCTGTATAAAACTGTTTGGCACCATCGTATTAAATTAATACTTTTAAGTGTCCTCTCAGGTCGTATTTATTATTGTCACCGTGCTGCTGTCATGTCTAGCCATTGTTTTTACCGTGGGAGCAACAGCGAGAACTGACTAGAGGAGGACCAGCTTGATATGGTCACTGGCATCAGGATTACAGACTCTGAGGTGTTGTACGGGTCAAACACCGTCAGTGCAAAGTAAATAGATTTACTTCTAAAAGACTCACAGTCTGTATTAAATACATTTACAAAGACAAAGAACATTTTTGCTATAATTTGAGTTAGTTTCAGTTACCTTTGTATGTACACAATACAGTTTCAGCTCTAGCTTTTTAAAAACTCGTTTTTATTTTTATTTCAGTGAACGAAAATGATTTTAAAAATTATTTTCTGTTTTTTTGTTCGTTTTCGTTAACTGTAATAACCTTGCTTCCAATCCTCCCAAATGAACAAGCTTGAGCATTTAAGACAAAACTGCCGCATGTGCTTATGATAATTAACATTTATCATGAGTTGATAGGCAATAATATTGTAATTTTTTATAGTTAGTATTGTTGGTATTAACAGGCCTTAATTCTTGAACTTGGCTTTGTTGAGCATCCTTATTGACTCATCCTTAGATTAGAATTGACAAAAGCGCAATTGAACCCCTGTGAAAGGATGTCCCAGAAAGTCATTGAACAAAAGGAAGCTCTTTTAGTCTCTCTCCGCCCTTGAGCCAGACGCTTCGTTTTGTTGGGTGACATTTCTTGTGTTCCACTTCAGTAGGTTGTCCTGAACATTCACCATTTACTGCGTCTTTTTGCATTTAGCAAGTAAAGCATTAATACTTTAATTTTAGAGGCGTCCTCTGTAATTTCCCTGCCGTTTTGAGAAGACCTGCGGTGGTTTAAGACTGCAGTTGTTCTTCCCAAGAGTATCTTCATTGATTTGACCCACACTAGACTTTACATTTTTGGCATCGTTTTTAATTGTTTGAGAGCTTCATTTGCTCTGCGGTGCAAAGAGGTATGTCAAAGTCAAAAAATACGATATATTTGCTTGGCTCATCTAAGAGACCTCTGGGTGTGTTGAAAGTCAATGAGTTCAGAAACATAACTCGGTGATAAATGGTAAAACTTCTTGATGTTAGTCAAAAGCCTTACAGCTGCATTCACAACTACTGTAGCTGCAAGTGAGATAGAGATGACTGGCTAATGCCCAGCTTCAGATACATTTCAGATTGCTTTGCAGTCGCTCTCATCTGGACGAAATCAGTTTTTACAAATCTGCTTGACAAATTTAAAATGGTTGAAAATGTATTGTATAGTTGAAGTAAGAATTATTAGCACCTGTTAATTATTAACTCCTGTTAAATTTGAATTATTTTACATTGTTTTCCCATATTCTGTTTAATAGAAAGTTTTTTTTCAACACATTTCTAGACATAATAGTTTTAAGAACTAATTTATTTTGTCTTTGCCATGACATAACATAATATTTTACTAGATATTTTGGCTTAACTAGGTTAATTAGGCAAGTCATTGGACAATTGTCGTTTGTTCTGATAGCCAATCAACAAAAAAATAATTAAATGGGAAAATTTCCTGTTCATTTACTCACTCACAGGTCATCAATGATGCAGGTGACTTTTTCTTCTCTAGAATATTAAAGAAGATTTTGAGCTGAATCTGTGGCCCTTATTTAATTGATATCTAATATATGGTTCATATAATAGCAGTGAGTGGTGATGGGTTTTTAGAATCTTATCATCTAGATCATTTAATGTCATTTTGAGGTGTTAATATTAGGTTAGATTTAGGTCGTGTTGTCAGGTGAACAAATATGAATATCTAGCCAGTGTCTAATAAATTTTTTTATTATTATTTTTTTTACATCCAGTGATGTCAAATGTTGATATTTGGTTGATTTTAGGTTGTGTGACCAAAATCCAACCTCAAGCCAACATCTTAAACTAATGTCATATTGATGTCAAATACTGATACTTATTCGTCAGGTGTGACAACCAAATTCAATGTCTGATAGACGTCGAAGTGGTAACGTCCACACAACATCAAGCTGTAACATCATTAGACGTTGATATTTGGTTGATTTTAGGTTGGACGTTAACATCAGCCTGATGTTGGGTTTTGACGTCAACATGATTTTCATTTTCAAACAAAATGCAACGTCTCCACAATGTTAGGGTACAACGTCAATCTGACGTCATGTTGACATCCTGTGCCTGCTGGGAGAGCCCTGTGTACATTTTGTTGCTCTGTAAGTGCAATGAACTTGACTTTACCTTCCATTCCAAAATACGAAATGCTAAATAATCTAAAGGTGTGTTTCCTAGAGCACAGGTGCCAATTCCAATTCCTGGAGGGCTGCAGCTCTGCACAGTTTAGTTCTAACCTTGCTCCAACACACACACACACCTGTAGATTTCAAACAAGCCTGAAGGACTCAATTAGTTTGATTAGGTGTGTTTAATTAGGGTTGAAACTAAACCGTACAGAGCTGCGGCCCTTGAGGAACTGAAATTGACACCTGTGCTATAGAGGGTTATTAGAGGGAACTCTGTGAAACAAACTTGCATGGAATGGAGAGACCCAAAACAAATCGTAAATCATGAAATCTAATAATATTTTTAGAGAATGGGTTTGTTCATATTTGACCTAATTTTGAGTTGAAACATCTCAGCATACTGTATATAGAGTGTTGTGTTTTACATAGTGGTTTTATATATTTTTTTCCATTGTAAATATTAACCTCATCTTTGGATTGATCTTTAATTACCTCATCTTAACTGATTATGAAATCTGGTTTCTTAAATGATAATCCAAAATAATCAAATTTAAGCTGACCAGCTTAAAAAACAACATACAGTACCAAGTGTCTTTAAAATCTTATTATGTGATCCTGTCCTCAAAATATCAAAAATAAAAGTCAGATAAAATGGTTGGAAAATATAAAAAAAAATATAAATACTCATACAGCACTAGGTACACCTCAAAATCTTTATTTATTCTATTCTGAGGCCAGCGAAAATAAATCTTAACTGGAGGTGGTCCAATTTGGCCTGAAGCAAAATAACCCATTATAAGCTTAAAGAGTGCAGTTTTTGGATCACCTCAAGCGTTCGCTTAGGATCGACTCACACAAAAACCTATCTGGACTAAGGTGTTGCCTCAGGGCTTATTCTTTCCTCCCAGAGTTTGTCTTTCAGCATATTTGTATATTTTCATCTGTTGCTCTGGGCAACTGTCAGTATGAGTCAGGTGATTCTCCCCCGGCCACAGACACGATGCATTTTCCAGGTCAGAAAGCAGTAGTAAAAGAAGCCAAACACTGTTCATTCTTTCCCTTTTCTATTACCTTAAAGTGGAATATTACCCCAGCAAATGTTATGCATTTATATAAAATTTTATAGATTATTGTAGAATTCTACAACAGAATACTCATGGTGGCACAGTGGGTCGCACAATCATCTCACAGCAAAGAAGGTCGCTGGTCGAGCCTTGGCTGGGTCAGTTGGCATTTATGTGTGGAGTTTGCATGTTCTCCCCGTATTGGTGTGGGTTTCCTCCAGGTGCTCCGGTTGTCAGCCCAAAGACGTGGTATAGGTGAAGACGTGGTATAGGGAGTGTGTGTGGATGTTTCCCAGTGATGTGTTCATCCGCTGCGTAAAACATATGCTGGATAAGTTGGCGGTTCATTCTGCTGTGGTGACCCCAGATTAATAAAGGGACTAATCCAAAAATAAAATAAATGAATGAATCAAAATAGAAATCTTTAGAGGAATTATATGAAGTGACAACATTCTTGTGATTTTAGGAGAAAAGATGACTCTGACTTTTATTTTATTTTTGTAATGTTTCTGGATTATCAACTGTCATTCAAACAATTTGCTCAAAAAAAATCAGAAAACAGATTTGCACAAGTAGAAAGAGTCAATTTTTTTTCTTTTAAAGCATAATCCAACAGTGTTTGTTTACAGCACTCGAAAAATGACTTTGTTGTTCAATGATTGTTCAAACTACAGTACATATTCAGAATGAGTTGAGACTATGGGACGATAACCGTTTTCAAGGTATACCGCAGTTTAGAAAAGTCAAGGTTTTCATACCGACAAAATTTTCTGCTATACCGTTCCTGAGGTATGAGTAAGATTTTTTATTAAAAATTTTTTTTAGGTGTAAATTGTAAAGACATCTGTGTTTTTTAAACAAAAGAAGACTGCAGAGGTCAATGATTCACTTCAGAATTATTAAGCCTGACATGTTTACTGTCCCCAAATGTTTTAAATATTTCTCAAAATAAAATATATTGTGTTCAAAGGGGAAAAAAGGTTTTGTTTTTTAGCCAGACATTTAAAAAGAATATATTTTACAGCAGTAATCACAATACCGTCATACTGTGATACTGTGAAACCTTGATATTTCTATCCAAGGTTATCATACCGTCAGAATCTTATACCGGCCCATGCCTAGTTGAGACAACGCAATTATTACGTTTTTTGGGGGATAAACTTCATTTTTTCAACTTAAATTTGTAAAAACAATTAAGTTAACGGAATTGATTCGTGTTGGGACAACATGAAGGAATTGTGTGGAACGCATCATTTTCTTTTTTACAGTGAACTTTGCAAATGACTTCAGGATGCGTTTAATGACTCTTTTGTTTTTCATGTCAATCCTGGTAAATTACATTGACCTTTTGCGTTAAACACAGTACTAACAGCGGTATTTGCTTTGTACTGGAGAATCTCTGTAATTTGAGGATCATCCTATACAAAAAAACAGCTGCAGTGCATATTTTCTTGCCATTTTCCCAGGCAGTGCTTGTAGAGCTAGCACTAATTTATCACCAGCCCCACTGGAGAAACACTGATGTGAGCTGCATTCGCTATCAGCTTCTCCCTGCGCATCCCATTATTCTGTCAAAGCTTAATGTTGCTAATAACAGACCTGTTGACTGAGAAGTTTTCCACACCGACTTAGCAGATTTGAAGAGAGATACCATTTTTTATGTTTGCAGAAGACTTTGCGGGGTTTATTCCAAACATCTTTCTCTGTTTTTGTTGCATAAAGTAGCTCACATCACAGCAGGGCATATCCATCTCCTGTCACCGATGTTTTATAGTCAATATTTCATATGCACAGAAGACACGGAGGAAAGACGGTCGAGCAGAATGTCATAAAACATCACCTTTAATACATCAGAATGCTGAAATTATATTCAAACAAAAGGTAAAAATAATTTATGAGATAATTAAAAACAAAGAATTAACAGTTCGGGAGTGGTCACAGTACAATTACAGGTTAGTTGTTATGTTTAATAGGGCTCTAATTGGTTGATTTGGTCTTGTAGTAACTTGCAGATCATTCCAGATTTAAAAAATATTTCTCACCCAAGTCTTTCTTGTGTGTCACGGTGGTGCAGTGGGTAGCATGATCACCTCACAGCAAGAAGGTCGCTGGTTCGAGCCTCGACTGGGTCAGTTGGCCTTTCTGTGTGGAGTTTGCATGTTCTCCCTGTGTCGGGTGCTCCGGTCTACCGCCTAAGTCCAAAGACATGTGATATAGGTGAATTGGGTAAGCTAAAAGTTGTCCGTAGTGTATGTGTGTGAATGAGTGTCATTGGATGTTTCCCAGTGCTGGGTTGCAGCTGGAAGGGCTTCCGCTGTGTAACATATGCGGGATAAGTTGGCGGTTCATTCTGCTTTGTCGACCCCAGATTAAAAAAGTGACCAAGCCGAAAAAGTTTACTACCGCATGCTTATAATATAAATTATATTATTTAATAGGCAATTAAGCATAAATTAGTTTGTTTTTTGCATATAATTCTGCATATAATATTTGCATATTATTCAACTCATTTTGCAATTAACAACTATGTGGCAAAAAGTTGTACTTTGCATATTATTTTGCATATATTATTCGCATATTGTCCAACTGTCCAAGTCATTCAGTTCCAACTGTGTGGGGAAAAAGCTGCACTTGTTTGCTAAATTTAATTTATTTTTATTTTATTGTTTTTATGTTCAAACTTGCATCAAATATATAGAAATATCATACACAAATGCAAATTACAATTCCTTAGTTGTGGAGAAGACGTTTCCACTTTGATAATGTTTACTACCACATACTTATAATAAATGTAGTGAATTATATTGTTAAGTAGGCAAATAAGCATGAATTGTTTTTTTTTTCTCATATTATTCTGCATATATTCAGGTCATTTAAATGACAAGTGTGTGAGAAAAAGCTGTACTTATTTGCTAAATTTAATTTGTATTTATGTTTTAATGTTATGTTTAAGCTAGCATAAAATATATAGAAATATAAAACCCAAACAAAGTACAAATGTTTACTAATGCTTCTAAATAGTTTATTGATTAGTCAATGTTAACTTCATTTATTAAAACTTACCAGTATTAAAATCAAAAGTTGTATCTGCTAACATTATTTATTTGCTATAAGTAAAAATAATTTTATTTATCAATGTTAACCAAGTTTAAATTAATAATACTGTAAAAATTTATTGGTCATTGTTAATGTTAGTTATTGATTTAAGTAGTAAGATCTTTTTTTAAAGTGTTGCATCATTATAATTATTATTGTAGTTGTTGTTGTTGTTATTGATGATGTTGTTGTTGATATTATTGTTGTTGTTGTTATTGATATTATGGTTGTTGTTGTTGTAAGTGTTATTATTATTTTTATTATTATTATTATTATTATTATTATTAAGCATTAAATCATTGATATTGAACTGAGACCCTAATGCCAATTAGATATTCAAATCGTTTCACAAATTTAACCAATGAAAATAAAATAAGCTTGCACTTCAGTTTACTGTGTTGTTGTTACACTTTAATTTAGTGTAGTAAATTTGAGTAAGGGCGGTTGATTCCGCTGTGGCGACCCCGGATTAATAAAGGGACTAAGCCGACAAGAAAATGAATGAATGAATGAATTTGAGTAAGTAGTATTGATACTTATTACAAATAAGTACTGTAAAATACTGATTTGATTTTTGGTTAATGCTTGTAATAATTCATAATTTACTGCTATCACTGTGGAAAATATGTGCAGCATATTTCTCATAAAATCTACTCAGCAGCTCCAAACTCCCACCTGGTTCAGCTTGAATTCCATTAGTGTTGCGTCACTCTTTCGGGATGTAGTAACACAATCTCTGCAATTACTCAAACTTCTGACCCTTTCAGTGGTGAAAACAGTACAGTTACAGCTCTGCACATCACGGCACCCCCGAGGCCTGTGTTTTGCACAATACCTAAATACTGGATATTTCAGCTCAAAGATGCTTGTCTACAAAGCCACTAATTCCTTCCAGATCTCCATGTTTAAAATGACCCAGATAGTCATAAATGAAAGCATATCTACACTCCATTGTAATTCATTGAGGACTGTCATTACATTGTCACTTTTTAACATGAAATATACATCACTTTGACCTCTGCATCTGGGGTTTAGGGACACAGAATGGCTCTTGGTAGACCGAAAAACCAAGAAAATGTGGGAGCAATTTTGCATGCTATTAAGACCACTTGAATCAAAATGAATTTGAGGATTCGCCAAGATATCCAACTCAGTGTAATGTAAGGGGGACGCTGACAAAGGAGGTGCAGATCCAAATGCAGTATTTATTATGAGAAGGGTCAGGCAGGCAATGGTCAACAGGGTCAGACAGGTACATACAGAGCAATCCAAAGTCGTGGTCAAAGAACAGGTGAATAGTCGGTGCAGGCAGCAATGAATCAAAATAAACAGAAAGGAGAAACGCGTCATAGTGCTCAGTGATAAACAGATAAACTGACTCAACACTGATATGTGTGTGTGCTGTGTCTAAATAGTCCTTTTAATCAATTCATGAGCAGCTCTCAACCAAATCCGACAGGGGCGGACTGGCACAGTATTTTCAGATGGGACATTATTACACTTCTGGCCACCCAAGCGATTGGTAAAGCAGGGGTGGGGGTTATGGGGGTTGCGCGGTGCAGGGGGACAGGCCAGATTGGCACGTGTGAGCGGTGCAAGATTGGATTTGTAGTCCATATAATGGCGGCTTTGTAGTTCTGTGGCAATCTGCGTGTTTACCAGTGATCTACAAAGATTAGATCGCTGGTGATCGTGACACCCAGACTCATTGGAAATACAGCTGAAGTCAAAATTATTTGTTGTCCTCTAAATTTTTCTTTTTCCAATATTTCCCAGATGATGTTTAACAGATTCAGGAATTTTTCACAGTATTTCCTATAATATTTTTTCATCTAGAGAAAGTCTTATTTGCTTTATTTTGGCTATTTTTATTATACTTTTTTTTATTTTAAGGTCAATATTATTAGCCCTCTTAAGCAATATTTGCTTTAGATTTTCTGTAGAACAAACTACACTGTTATACAATGACTTGCCTAATTAAGCCTTTAAATGTCACTATAAGCTGAATTCTAGTACCTTAAAAAATATCTAGTCAAATATTATGTACTGTCATCATGGCAAACATAAAAGAAATCAGTTATTAGAAATGAGTTATTAAAACTATTACATTTTGAAATGTGTCATTCTTTATGTTAAACAGAAATTAGGGGACAGATATACAGGGGGGCTAATAATTCTGATTTCAACTGTATGTTATCATATGTTTCATGTATTTGCAAGCACATATTTCTCGCTTCTCAGAAATGTAGCTCTGGACACATATTCCCAATGTTAAAAATATCAGATCTACATTACTATTAAGTATTTTTTTTTATTGTAGCCAGTTCAAATTGTGTTACTTTGCAGAAACTTAATTGTAAAAAAAAATAAAAAGCATAGACATTTTTAAATATTATGAATAGCAACAAATAAGCCAGGCTGAAGGAACATAAAATGTCCTAATAAATCCCTTAAAAATGTCCACCTTTTGCTTTTGCATATAACAATGGAAACATTGCATACAGTAGGTGATTTTAAGATTTTACTAATTAAATTTAACTTCATACCAAAGTGCTTTAAAGAGGGTGAATTTACAGCTTATTAAAGTCATTTCACCAATTTTGAAAAGAAAAGATTCCTCATAATAATCTAAAAAATTAACGTTTTTAATATGCATCCACCACATCTAAAAACAGAAGATTTTGCATGAAAAAAACCCCATCCTCTGATGTCTTAGGGGGTGTTCACGTCACGTCTAAAAATCTGTGTAAACACCAGCCGAACAGCTTTTCTCTTCAGTATGCTCCTATGGTGTCTGCCGTTGCTAAGCAGCCATGAACATCAATAGTAACTATAAAGAATGTCAATTTCCATAAATTCCCCATAATCGATTGTCATTTAAATCAACAATAATATAATTAACATTTATTGTCATCAGCTTGATCGGGTGTGCAAATGCATTTTTTTACATTTATAATGACATTAATTACATTATATAACTTTTAAGGCCAGTCACATTCAAACATCTTTTGTATAGAAGTATAAATATTTGATTTCCTTCAGCTTAAAAATATATAAATAATATACGAATTTGTTTGCAAGCTTTTAAATCAAATGAATGGATTTTTGGTCATCTCAAGGTCAAATAGACAGTTTTCTTCCCTGTGTTAATCTTTCAATTTACATTTTCTTGCGCATACTGTAGCTTATGTCATGTCTGAAGTATAACTAAAGGTTTCTTCTCTATGCACCTCATTTCTGAAATGATTTTCAGATGTTTTCCTTTTCAAGCGCTTGTGATTCTGCACTCACAACCTGACTCTTGCATCTTATCATACAAATGTAAGGTGTTGTTTGTTGAGATGCTTTCCAGACCTCCAGCCTTTCTCAAAGCTCGAAGACAGAATTCTTCAACACAAAGCAGCTGATTTAAACTGCTGTCAAACGTGGCCAGTTGAATGCTAAAACCTGCAGTTTGTTCCAGGTTTCTAAACACTGGCGTGGGGCTGTAAACATTAGATAACTTTGGACACTGCGCTTCATTATTTCACAGCCAGTCTGAAATAATGAAATATCTCTTGAAAAATGCAGGATTCACTGCCAATCCCTTGTCAAGGTAAACAACTACACGCATCTCAAACTGAGTTTAATCAGTAATCTGTGAAGGATTGTTATACTCATTTAATTAGATCAAATGCAATGTTAACATGCAGTCAACATCAAATCAAAGTCCTCATCTGCTATGTTTCCATCCAAAAATGTAAATCAGATTTATGCATTTGCAAATGAAGCAGTGTTTTTCATTCAGTGAGTCAAGGAGAAAATAAAGTCTCTTCCTTCCTCTTCCTTCTCTTTTTTTAAGTAGGAGAAGCAACTCTGGGTCTTTTTTACTATATAAAATGAGTTGCACCTCATAAGATGAAATGCATTGAACATGTGATGGTTGTTGGAGGCGTGAGACACTCTTTGGGAGTGCAGACGCTCAAGACAGTTCTGGAGTTAATAATAATATAATAATAATATTGAATTACTCTGACAGACTTACCGACATTTCAGTTGTTTTACATTGTGCTCGCTCCGCTGGTTTGTGCATTAATGCCATCCAATCACACACATTTTTGTTAGTACATGATGCCCTTTGTCACCAATTCTGTTCATAATTTTTATGGACAGAATTTCAAAGCGCAGCCTTGGGCTTGTTCTGTTGGCTTCATTGAACATGGACCTTCAGCATGCACTGGGGAGGTTTGCTGCCAAGTGTGATGAAGCTGGGATAAGAATCAGCACCTCTAAGTTCGAGGCCATGGTGCTCCACCGGAAAAAGGTGGTTTGCCATCTCCAGGTTGGAGGAAAGTCCTTACCCCAGGTGGAGGAGTTCAAGTATCTTGGGGTTTTGTTCACGAGTGAGAGAAAGGATGTTTCTTAGATACAAGCCGCCGAAATGAGTTGTCTTCTCAGGGTGGCAGGGTGCACACTTATAGATAGGGTGAGGAGCTCTGTCCCCTGGGAGGAGCTCGGAGTAGAACCGCTGCTCCTCCACATCGAGAGAAGTTAGCTGATGTGGCGCTGTTTCGGATGCCTCGGGTGGTGTTCCAGGTATGTCCCACCGGAAGGAGGACTCAGGGAAGACCCAGAACACGCTGGAGGGACTATGTCTCTCGGCTGGCCTGGGGACGCCTCAGGATACCTCCGGAGTAGCTGGAGGAAGTGTCTGGGGAGAGGGAAGTCTGAAGTTCTCTCCTAAGACTGCTGCCCCCGTGATCTGGCCTCGTATACGGGCATGAAAATGAGATAAGATAAGATGATCTGTTAATATAAAATCACTTTTTTGATGTGCATGCTGGAATTGATTCAGTGAATGTATTTATATTGTAGTTTATGCACATCTTTTTCTTATCAGATAAAAATGTTCCCAGTTTTAGACATATTCAAAATTGATGCACATCTTAGTATTTCCATTAAGCATTTTTTATGAAATATTCCAAAGTGCACATAAAAATAGGCAGATGGAAACATATCTAATGCTGTCAGTAGGTTTTCTCTGAGCAGATCAAAACCAGACCCCTGTCGTTGCCTTGGAGATGCAAAATTTGATGGCTGCTGCTGCTGCAAGCCAAGCTGGAAAACGTTTGTAGTTCAAGACCGAACAACATAAATCAGTGAAGTTCACCAGCAGGTGATCTGTGCTCCTATAGTCTCTCTGCACCATCTCATCCTCCCTGTGCTCAAGCCTTGTGTTTAGTCTCTCTCTTCTGAAAGACAGCTGGAGGCAGATTGAAACCTGATCTCCTGTGAAGGCCACAAGGCTGAAGGTAGATCCAAACAAATCTACCGAGTGTTCCTCTTCCGTCAGTAGGAACCAAATGCTGGTTTGATCTTTCAGCTTTATGTTGGATTCACTGCAAAGTGTTGATATGTGAACTGAATATAGTGTGGCGCGATGGCGTGCAGCTGGGATTTAGTGCGGGTAAGACACAAAACTGATGGATTGTGCTTGAGCCGTGGTTTATTAAAATGCTTATACAAAAATCACACATATAGACGATTTCTCTACAGCAAATATAATGGATGCATTAGCTGAGATGATCCAGAGTATTTTGTGAAAGATGCAGTCACATTGATGGCGAAAAAACTGTCTATTGTGTACCATCTATAGTAGGGTCGGTTATTAACTGGTCCATTAAAGTGGACCTATTATGCCCCTTTTTACAGGAGGTAAAATAAAATGTAAACGTTCTCCGACTGTGATTGACTGACAGAATAATGTCATATACGCTGAGAATAAGGGTGAGTAAATTATAAGGTATTTTTCATTTTGGGGTGAACTGTCCCAGTATTGATTTCCAGTGGCATTTTCTACTTTGTTCGTGAAGCCTTTAATAGGCATCATAAACAACCGGCTCACCTTTTGTCCATAGGCTTTGATTATTATTAAATATATACATATATTTATTTATATGTATTAAATTACTTAAAGTGGGCCTCACAGTGGTGCGGTGGATAGCACAATTGCCTCACAGCAAGAAGGTCGCTGGTTCGGTCAGTTGACATTTCTGTGTGGAGTTTGCGTGTTCTCTCCGTGTTGGCGTGGGTTTCCTCCGGGCGTTCCTGTATACCCCACAAGTCCAAAGACATATGCTATAGGTGAATTGGGTTAGCTATATCGGCCTTAGTGTATGTGTGTGAATGAGTGTGTGTGGGTGTTTCTCAGTGATGGGTTGCAGCTGGAAGGGTATCCGCTGCATAAAATACATGCTGGATAAGTTGGCGGTTCATTCCGCTGTGGTGACTAATAAAGGGACTAAGCCGACAAGAAAATGAATGAATGAATGAGATTACTTCATTAAGTAGTGTCAAAAAACCAATTTCTTTTTAAATATATAAAGCTCACCTTAAAGGGGTAATGTAGAGCATATAATGTCACTTGTGTGTTTGGGAAAACAAAAAAAAAATACAAAGCATGTTTGCTACAAAGCATGTTTTCCCAATTTAAACACTTTCACAAAACCTCTTATAATAACTGAGGCTGTGAAATATATTTCTCACACTGTATCTGCACTGTTGCTTTTTAGGAGGAAATTGACAGGCACACAAAATCCAGCATTTTCATGAACACTGTAAATCCCTCTGATTTGCCATTACATTCATAAGCTCAACAACAAACGAGTGTAGTTGGTTGTAATGCTCAGCGTAGCAAAGCAATTTTCACCTTTTATTTTATCATTTGTTTTCACATTTCACTGAAGTCAACAACAGACGATTAACCTTATATAAATGAGGCTTTTTTGCCTCTTTACCTTGAATTTGTTGAGCAGTTTTGGTCATTTTGAAAGCATTTTTGTCTATTTTAATGACATTTTTTTCATAAGCCCATATACAGTAGTTTTACCAACAATACTGAATAGCACAGGATACACAAATCACGTTTAAACCACTTTCTGTTGGTCAGTAAAGCAAATTCACTTTAAAGGAACTGGAATTCACCTAAAATGTTTACTGAAAACACTTAACAGCATAAGGCATTTCAGAAAAATAGCTCGCCATACCAAACTTAAACTTATTATAACTACAACACATTTCTTCAATGAAACAAATGAACTAATGTTTGTCTATGCAGTGAAACTCAATGAACACATACTTTATATTGCATCAGGAGTTTAATACCTTTTGGTTCATTCTCAGGGACTACAAATTAATTTCAGGGGGACTAAATGTGTTCATACTGAAACATGATCTCTAGTAAGCACTATTAGTAATAGGTGTACACTGACTGGGTGACCGTGGGTGACTATACAGCTCAAACAAAATAAGGGGAACACTTGGAGGTACATTGTGTTGTTTAAGTGTTTTGAGCAGTATATTTATATTCTGCTTGTTCAAACTACTTATTTAAAATGGCCTGAAACTGATTTTTGGGACAACGTAATTGTTTTATATTCAGTCCACTTAAATTTGTTAGGTTAATTTATTTGATTTGTTGTGAGACAACATAAATGAATTGTGTGGAACTCAGCATTTGTACAGTGTACAAAACAACAGCACATCATTTGAAATTGCTCTTTCAGTTGCATTACTTATACATGTATGTCTGTATTTAACCACATTATTACAAAACCAATGACACAATGAAATCACAGTCCTCCATCCTCCAGTTGTTGATTACGGTGAATGCTGCGCTTGTTGTCACTGTCAGCTGGTTTACAACACTTAGAGTTTAGAGTGACAGCATGAATGCTACCAAGATGGCCTTTGGGGGAAAACTCAGTTCTCTGGGAATCAACCTGCTGGCCAGTTCCTAAAGTAACCCTTCAGCACTCCTTATTAGACTTCCCTCCCTTGCTATGTTATTACCTGGCCTGTATTCCCTTGGGAAATAATAAATAATAGAAAGAATTTCAGAACACTGATACATTTATTTCATTAGGAAGCAGACAGGAATCTCTGAAATATGCATTTAAATGATATATTCCGTATGCCAAAATGAAGTAAACACAATAAAGACTGTAAATAAATAAGTTATGGCCTAGAGGACACGGGGGTAGAAGTGTTGTGAAAGAGATGATTGACACATTTAGATGTTTATGAGTTAAAGTCAGACATCTAGATGACAGGTTTAGTGGTTGTTGGTAAGTGTGCCGGCATATTGCAGATGACCTAAAGTACTCCATCATTTTTGATCTTACAGATGAGGCTTAGTCATTATTTGCAACTATATAGGGTCTACTTCTGCTTGTGTATAGTCACAATATCAAAAAAGGGTTGTGCTTTTGATAAATATGAAAACAAACAGGGTGTTCTTCTTGTGGTCTCGGTCTCTGTGAACATCTGAAATACAGATTTTTATGACAAGAGTAGACATGAACTTTGTATAGCCTTTCTGGGTGCCTGTTGTCTACGTCCCATAACAGCACCTTTTACATATTTTCAAATCTAAAATGAAATATATATATATATACAGTTGAAGTCAAAATGGGGAGCTCATCTGTGTAGTATCTTGCATACACTATGGACAATTTAGTTTCTCCAATTTACCTGTAACGTATGTCTTTGGACTGTGGGGGAAACCGGAGCACCCAGAGGAACCCACACAAACATGGGGAGAAATGCACAGAAATACCAATTGGTCCAGCTGGGATTCCAACCAGCGACCTTCTTGCTGTGAGGCGACAGCACTAACCACTGAGCCACTGTGCGGCCCATAACTATTAATATTCTAATGATTATATTCAGCTGTTGTTCTT
>CAIGQQ010015131.1:2387096-2410651 GCA_903798035.1 Danio albolineatus
TATATATATTTATATATATATTTATATTTATATATTTTATATATAATTAGTACTCCTGCTGACTTTTACTGTATGGACAAACAATACAAAGTATGTTCTATTTTTCGTGACACAGAAGAAAAATCAAGTTTGGGAGGACAAAATATACAACTATTCCCCGTTTGAACAGACATTCTGAATATTAGCCGTAAATTACTTTGTTGTTTGTTGTAAAACAGCTGTAATTATGACTTTATTAGTCATCTGAGATGTTCTGCAGAATTGCACGTGACTAAATTAACTTTTTCAAGAGTTCAGAAATTAAGTGCAGTATGGACGCGTCTCCTCTTGTGTTCTTGTCCTCCCCCCGAGTGTCCCGTGTCCTCCTGGACGAGCTCTTGGAGGAGAGCGTACAGCTGCTGTCTGATGTCCTGTTGTCGCTCGCCGTCCTCCATCTCCGCGCACTCCTGTACCGCGCGCTGCAGCTCCACCTGTAGGGGGAGCCCTGCTTTAGCGCCCAGCAGTGTGGGAGAAAACCACGGCCTAAAGATCTTCTCACAGATCACCTGCAGAGAGACAGAAAGAGTTGAGTGTGGACGAGTGAAGCAGACATTAGCTCCATCCTGGTTTGCGTCCCCCAGTACCATTGTTAAGCCGCCTTTCCGCTGCACACGACAAACGACAGATTAGAAGTCCAATGGAGAGTAGTCAGGGAGCTGGCAGGAGGAGTTACTCTATGTCCCACCCTGTCTTTATGTTTCAGTTCAAATTACGTCCCATATCAAACAAAAGAACACATTTCAAAGCAGTTCCTGGGATCTTTAACATAGCAGCAGTTGTTTGATACCACAGTCATTATTAAGAGCAATAATCAGACATTATTTTGATCATTTGATTAGGACTTCACTAATGACAGTTGTGCTTCTTGGCAGATTAGTTCAGTCATAACCACTTAGTTTCTCCAACAATGCATCGTACTATAGTAGTGAGTTACAGCAGCGAGTTACGTTGTGGTTTGGGAAATGCATTCCTCTTTTATTTCATCATGCTCTTGAGCTCAAACACTCAGAGATGAACAAAACGTTATTGGATGCGTTTTAAAAAGGGGAGGAGCTACTCTATGTCCCACCCTGTCTTTATATTTCTATTTGAAATAATGTCACACATCGTACAAAACAAATCAAAAGCACTTCCAAGGTCATTAATAGAGAATAACAGTTTGTTGATGCCGTGATCGTTCTTCCCAGCAATAATTATTTTGATCATTTGATTACGACTTCACTAATGTTAGTAACCAATGGTGTATTAGTTCAGCTGTAACCTTTTAGTTAGTTCCTCCAACAGTGCATCGTACTATAGTAGTGAGTTGCAGCAGCGAGTCACATTGAGGTTACCACTCAGTGATAAACAAAACATTATTGGATGTGTTTGAGAAACGGGAGGAGCTACTCTATGTCCCACCCTATCTTAATGTTTCTATTCAAATAGTGTCACACATTAAACAAAAAACTTCTAAAGCACATCCAAGACATTAATAGAGAATAGCAGTTTGTTGATGCCATCATCATTACTATCAGCAATAATCAGACATTATTTTGATCATTTGATTGCGACTTCACTAATGATAGTTCTAACCAATGACATATTAGTTTAGTTGTAACCTCATAGTTAGTTCGTCCAACAATGCATTGTACTATGGTAGTACAGCAGCGAGTCACATCGTTGTTTGGGAAATGCACCCTGCTCTCATTTCATCATGCGATTGAGCTCAACTACTCGATGATAAACAAAACGCTATTGGATGTGTTTAAAAAAGGGGAGGAGCTACTCTATGTCCCACCCTGTCTTCATGTTTGTATTCAAATAATGTCACACATCAAACGAAAAACAATTCAAATACACGTCCCAGGACCTTTCATAGAGAATATAACAGTTCGTTGATGCCATGATCGTTACTGTCAGCAATAATCAGACAGTATTTTGATCATTTGATTGCGACTTCACTAATGATAGTTCTAACCAATGACATATTAGTTTAGTTGTAACCTCTTAGTTAGTTCGTCCAACAATGCATTGTACTATGGTAGTGAGTTACAGCAGCGAGTTACATCGTTGTTTGGGAAATGCACCCTGCTCTCATTTCATCATGCAATTGAGCTCAACTACTCGATGATAAATGAAACGCTATTGGATGTGTTTTAAAAAAGGGAAGAGCTACTCTATGTCCCACCCTGTCCTCATGTTTCTTATCAAATAATGTCAAACATCGAACAAAAAAATTCCAAAGCATTTCCCGAGACCTTTAATAGAGAATTTAATAGTTAGTTGATGCCATGATTGTTATTATCAGCAATAATCAGACATTATTTTGATCATTTGATTACGACTTCACTAATGACAGTACTAACCAATGATGTATTAGTTCAATCATAAGCTGTTAGTTTGTTCCTTCAACAATGTATCGTACTATGGTAGTGAGTTGTAGCAACGAATTACATCATCGTTTAGGAAATGCACCCCACTCACATTTCATCATGCAATTGAGCTCAAACACTCAGTGATAAACAAAACGCTATTGGATGTGTTTTAAAAAGGGGAGGAGCTACTCTATGTCCCACCTGTCTTTATGTTTCTATTCAAATAATGTCACACATCGAACAAACAAAAAAAATCTAAAGCACTTCCAACGACCTTAATAAAGAATAAAACAGTTTGTTGATGCCGTGATCTTTATTAGCAGCAATAATCAGACATTATTTTGATCATTCGATTACGACTTCACTAATGATAGTAACCAATGGTGTATTAGTTCAGCTGTAACCGCTTAGTTAGTTCCTCCAACAATGCATCGTACTATGGTCGTGAGTTACAGCAGCGAGTTACATCGTTGTTTGGGAAATGCACCCCGCTCTCATTTCATCATTTCATCAGCCATATTCGCATTGCGTGCCATTTGAAAGGGAAAAGCAATGGTCTCCTTGACCCGACGCTACAAAGCCCTCATTGTTCAGAATGGCAGGCCATACAATGGGAAGGCAGAGGTCAGCGAGGGTTGCGTTAAGTGATCGGGAACGGAGAGACGGGCTCTGTCTCTGCCACCTGTGGACTGGAGCTGGACTTGGTTTCATGCGTCCAGCTCGTCTGTTAGCTAGCTCTCCTTAAGGGGACTTGGCACTGACAGCAGGTGTTGACTGCCAATGAAACCGCAATGAACTGAGGAAAGACGTTGCGTGACTGGAAATCAAACATGCATTTACTTGTAATGGCGGAGGCATTGATGGGAATACAGCTATGCTCTAAAACTCCACTCAGTGTGTTGACCTCTACATGTAGGGTTTCAATCGTAAATGATATTAAAATTCTGACTTTGTAGTTTGTGGTTGTGCTTTTTTGTAATTAATCGAAATTGACACGATATCATGTCGTACAGTATGTTTGGCCGCGATTTTTATTTTCTGAATTTTTTGAAATCTGATTTTTACATGATCAATATCCGTATTGGGGCTACAGAAATTGTTTACAGTGTTTTTTAATGTAATTTCATGAACAGTTTCTGTATTTTGTGATTCACAGATGTTTTTTGTTTATTTTCGGTTCTGTCTCTCCTCTGCTTTGTTGACTTTTGATGTTGGAAATTCAACTCTACAGTTTAACAAAGTGACTTTTATTGACATTTTAGTCGTTTGAAATAGTATTATAATTAATAGGAAATTATATAGAGAGAAATAAGTGTAAAAGAACAGAAAATGTACTGGCGGTTTATTACAGGGTTTCTGTAGAGTAATATACAGTACAACAGTGCCCCAGACAATATAGCACTGTAAACTACTAGAAATGTCTATCTTTACAATTTTAAAAGTTGTTGGAAGAAAAAACAAGATCCCATAATGGAATTCAACAGCATAAATAAACAGGGGAAAATAAAAAATACAAATATGAATCACAAAATATGAAAAACTGCTAATTTACAGATATTTTTACAGTGTAGTCAGGTCAGAAACCACACAGTTTAATAAGTAATACAACCAGAAAAAACTAAATAATTATATTTTATTTATATTTACCACAATGGTATTTAAAATTTATTTTAACTTATATTTATCCAAATAGTTCATTTACTTAAAAACTAAGGCAATTAGTTTACTCGGTTTGTTTAAGTAAAATCAAAGATTACTTACTCTTTTAAGTAAAACTAACCGTTTTAAAAGCAACAGGTTTACTACACTGAAAAATTATGTCTGCAAAACTGTTGCAAACAATTTCTATGTGTTGAATTTAAACAAACAAATTAAGGAATCGTCTTTGAATTAGTTTTTTCAATGTATGTAAACTAAACATTGCAGTGCAGTGTTGTAATAAAAAGCTAAATGCAAGCTATATTTTAAACAGATATAAAGAGGTGGAACATAATTTCAAGATTATTTTATTTTTAACATTACCTTTTTTTTTACAGAATTCATTCGCAAGTAGCAAATTATTTACTTAGTTATGCAATATATTATACATTTTTTTTTCTCATTACAACTCATTTGTGTTGAAATCATTGAATATGACAAGACAAGTTTTCCCTCCTTAAACTTTTTTAGTAGTTTGTTTTCATACTGTAGTATATCTGTAACAGTCAGTTCTTGCAGTTTAGTGTTTCTCATAATATAGGAGTCCAGAGCTTCTTATACATGCTGTTTTATAAATCAGAATTGAGTTGGTTTTTTTGTACATGATTAACATGGATTTATTGTATAAATGTCATGTGCGTATGTACTGTAGATATATAGAGATGGAATATTTATTTCAAGATTTTTTTTATTTTCAACATTACCTCTCTATGAAATTTAATCGCAAGTAATATTTAATTTGCAAATGATTTATACAATACAATACATTTTATTTCTCATTACAGCTCATATCTATATCATTCAAATCATTGAATTTAACATGTTTTCACTTCTTATTGTTTTTATTAGTTTGTTTTTAGTAGTATCTATAATAGTCAGTTCTAGCAGTTTAATGTTTCCTATTTAATATGGGATTTTATGCAAAAAAGTTCTCACACGTGCAGTTTTAAAAATCGAAATTGATTGTTTTTAACATGGGTTTATTGAATAAATGTCATGTGCATATGTACTGTAGCCAGCCTCAAAAAGTGAGAGCGTTTGTCTGTATCCACAACTGATGAGGATCTGTTACTCGCAGTCAGATGTGCTTCCTTCGTTCAGTCTGCCCTGTTAACCCTCATTGTGTTTTGGAGCAGTAATGATGGCGTTATCTGATTCCTTTCAGCGTTATCATCAACTATTAACATTCCGCACATTTTCCCTGGCAATGTTTACCGCCGAAGAATGATCGTCTCCTCCGGCTATTTTACCGGTATTCCTTTGTGACAGGTTTCCAAAACAAAGTCATTTTTTTTTCTCTTTTTACAGCAAGTCATCACCCTGCCACATAGAAAACGGCTAACCGCACACTTTAAGATTGTTGAACGCTAAAATATATATATGAGAATTGATTAAAATTATAAAAGCATTGCAGCGCACAACAGAGTTGAAGCAACGAACGCCTCACCCACCTGAAGGTTACTGTTTCTGCGTTTTGACCCACATCTGTTTTTCGTTTTGTCGCACTTGGAAATGCAGTCGAAGAAATTGCAATCGCTGTCACTGGTGCAGTTCTGCTCAAGTATGTCTCTCATTTTGGGCTCGAAAAAAGCCATGTCCACATCTATCGCCACCACCTGACCAGAACGAAAACAAAAGAGTTATATACAAACAACACTACTGTAATTATATAGCGTTTATGTTTAGACACTACTTAAAAAAAAAAAGTAGAACAACCGACAAGTTGACTTTACTTAAATACTAAATAATTTATATAGTTATAGAGTGTTTGTTGAGACACTACTTAAAAAAGTGAGTAAACCCGATGCCCTAAAAGCAACAAGTTGACTTTACTTAAATACTGAATAATTTATATAGTTATAGACAGTTTGTTTAGATACTACTTAGAAAAAGTAAGTAAACCCGTTGCCTTAATAGCGACAAGTTGACTTTACTTTAAAAAGTGAGTAAACCCGTTCTAAGTTGTAACTGTTAAGTTAATTGAATAAAGTAAATTGGCCGTAGTGTATGGATGTGTGTGTATGGGTGTTTCCCAATACGAGGTTGGGGCTGGAAGGGCATCCGCTGCATTAAAACATATGCTAGAATAGTTGACGGTTCATGTCCATCCAATTTAACTTAAAGTGGATCAATGCGATTATATATCTAATATAAAATAAAGCATATTAAATGTGAATGTTAAATTAAGTAGTTTTATGAAAACTGAGGTATATTATAAACAGATTTCTTTATATGAACATTTAACATGTTTACTTGACCTGCACTTATTAAATATGATGAAAGAAAAAGTAATTACACAACATTTTATTATAGTATAAATGCCTGCTGGCATTTCTGTGTGGAGTTTGCATGTTCTCTCCGTGTTGGTGTGAGTTTTTTCCGGGTGCTTCGGTTTTCCCCACAGTTTATAGGGGAATTAGATAAATTGGCCATAGTACATGTGTGAATGTGAGAGTGTATGAGTGTTTCCCAGTACTGGATTGCAACTGGACTTAAATTTGTCAAAACCAATTAACTTAATTAACTTTAAATTGTGCCATGACATATAGTTTACTTTAATTTCTTTACTTTAAGCTATGAAAATGGTTAATAAAACACTAGAAAGAGGCTAAATAACTGTCCAGAAATGATGCATATTGAGTTCATACCTCAAATACAAAAACAAAAAATATTGCAATCCAAAAATACTGTATTAATTTGCATAACTAATTTTATGTAAAATATTATTTCAAGAATGCAATACTAAAACTGCCACATTAAATTAAAACTGATATCTACCATAATTTTCTGGAAATGTATGATCTGTGAATTATAGTTTTAACTATATGTCTAGAAATGTAGATGTCATTTCTAGATGTTTGAAATGCAAATATTTGTTATGAATATACTAAGATATAAAATAATAAATTTAACTCGCCACAGAGATATATATGTTTCTGTTTATACAGCCCCATTATAAAACAATTATTATTCAATTATAAAACTCATGTTTGACTCGTTGATTTAATTTTTATTTCTTTGAGATATGTTACTAAACAATAGTTAATTGTCATATGCATGCAAGATTGTAAGGAAATATTAGGGATTGTTATAAAGCAGTTTTACATGATTGTCCCTTCAGCGTATACTGTAGGTCAGGGGTGCCCAAATCAGTCCTGGATGGCCGGTGTCCTGCATATTTTAGTTCCAACCCCAATTAAACACACTTGAACCAGCTAATCAAGCTCTTTATACTGTAGGTGTACTAGAAACTTCCAGGCAGGTTTGTTGAAGGAAGTTGGAGCTATGCAGGACACCAGCTCTCCAGGATCGAATTTGGGCACCCCTGCTGTACATGATTTGTCAACATTTGCTCTTAAATATGCTATAATAATAATAATACTAATAAGTTTTGTATAATAATCCTTTCCGGGAAAGAGTAATTGCTGATTTGTAATAAAAATATTTGATTCAGGTTTTGATTCAGCTTCAATACCTTTAAACTCAATATCATTGCAAATTCCTGCTGTGGCTTTCTCCTTGTACATGATTATGAGTTCTTACTTTCTTTATTAAATGGCATGAATTGGTAGATCCGTGTAAATCTGCTCCAGAACGAGTTAAAAGAATGAGTATTATTTTAGAAGTGTTTGAAATACTGATGTTCATAAGATAAAACCAGAGATGTGGCTATTTTTATTAAAAATGTGTGGGGAAAAAACACAATTAGAGTCAATCGATACGTGGATCAAGGACGAGACATCCTATTTTGATGTCTGCCGGATACAATGTACTACAAAAAATCTACAAATATTATTATCTGTTTTTGAGAGTAACATTTTGATTCAAAAATGCAACAAATACTTATTTGGATTTGTAATTATTAACATTTATACAGTAGGTTATAATATGCTGTAAAAACACACCTGCGTGTTTCTTATGACTCTTTGGTGCTTATGCGTAGCATTATGAAACCTTGAGTTTTGACATCTTTTGATATTGTATAATAAATAATATATAGAGAAATAAGTCTGTAAAATATCAGAAAATGTACTGGCAGTTTATTACAAGGTTTTTGTACCATAATTTACACTCAACCAGACAATATATCAGTTTAAACTATTCAAATTGTTCATAAAAGTCACTTTTACAAACTTTTCAACATCAAAAGGCTTTGGACGAAAGATCAAGATTCCATACTGCAATTAAAAACATGAATGAACAATAATAATAATAATAATAATAATAATAATAATAATAATAATTTAAAAATACAGAAAATGTATCATTTACAGATTTTTTTAGGTATTTGCAGCTCATGACCTGTTTTTTGCAGCATAATACATGACCTACTCAGACAACATACATCAAAAGTTGGTCGGAGTAGAGACCAAGATTGCATTATCAAATTTGAAAGTGTAAATAAACACCCATCAAATCATGATATACAGGCAACTGTTAATTAATGAATAGATTAATGCATTTTTACAGTACTATTTATTTATTTAAATGAAGAAAAACATATTGCTGACAAATGGGTGCTTAGTAAATTGAAGGATAGTTGCAAAGTAAACACTTTAAATGACAAATAAATATTTGTGGGCTAAATTATGATCATTAAACATTTTTTTCCTGCTTTGTAAACAACTGTTAAACATTTTAGTGGGTGTCTTCAGTACATCATGCAAAAATGGCTGATTGCTCAGAATAAAATTAAACAGGACGAATTTAGTCAAGGCTGAAAATATTTATACCCCTGGAAAATTCTGAGTTAAAGTTACTTTTATTCCACCAGCAAGTTTATTATTTTTTGGGGCCGAATGACACAGGCTTTTCCCAAAAGATAGACAATATGAAATGTATACAAGATATAATATACAAGATGCATAGACAATAAATATAGAATGTAAATATAGAATGATATACAAGATTCAACATTATGGAAAAAAACTAATTTCTCAGCTTTTATGTACATTTGAACAAAAACTTGAAGTCAGATTTTGCCAAAGGTGTGAATAATTTCACTGTATGATGTATTCCAGTGAAATTGTTTGCAGTGTTTGCATGACGTATATGTGAAATCCAAATATGAACTTGTATGTCATATGTATATATAACTAGTATACATTTCTGTGTGTCAGATTTCTGTAACGTGCATTGTCTACTGATCTAATCTACTAGTTTTACAGAGCAAAACAAGCAGGTTAAGATAAAACAGAGATAATTTCTGCAAGCAAATATTTATTATAACAACAAAAAGGCCCAACATTTGGGATCTGACATGAAGATGATCACATTGAAAGGTTTTATTTTGTCTTAGTGACAAATAAACAAATCAACAAAGAAATCAAATGGACATTATGTAAGCTATAGATAGGGGCAGACAAAATCTGCAGACATTTTTTGCTATTTCTGCAGAGAATTTAATAAAAAATTATTTTGGGAGTATCATAATTCAAAACCTATAATATATATATATATATTTTATTTAATGTTTACAATGCAAATCCAGTTAGATCCACTTATTTGGCAAACAAAGCAAATCTCTCATATAGTATATCTAGTAAAAGACAGATTAAATTACTTTACAAACTGTATTGTAAATAAATCATATGAACATTTTAATATTAGTCAGTAATATTTATGGAATTAATTAAAAATATGCATAAATTTAAATTTACAAACATTTACACACGTAAATAAATAGACTCTAAATCTGCAAATTTCTGTGTGCAGATTCTGTGTGGGCCTTTGTTGTCTGTAAACTACTGATGGCATTTCTTTCAAATTTAAAATAGTAATTTTGTAATCTAGTGCTTCCTTCTTTCTTTCTTTTTATTTTATTTGATAATATTTTTTCACTTAATGTATTTTTATTATTATTTTTTAAAAATCATTCATTTAAATTTTTATTATGATGTATTATGTTTTTATTTATTATTTATTATTATTATAATTATTACTAATATTACTCTTTCTTTTAGCTTGCAAATAAGCCTGCATTACACTCTTACAGTTGAGAAAACCATATCATTTTTTTAACATTAGAAGACTCACCGTCAGATCCTTCCGGATGGCAAAGTTCTCCGGTTTGATATCGCAGAGATGCAAACGGTGGGAAAAATCATTCTCAAAATGCTCCACCATCTCCAAAAAGCTCAAAGCCACTCGAGGCACCATTTCTTTCACCGAGAACGTGCTCGGCGAAGGACTCAAAGTTAGCTCGTCCAAAGAGAAAATATGCTGATCCCACGCGTGTCCCGCCGCCAAATACTCCACAGCATAGAAATGTCCACAGGAGCCCAAGACCTTGGCCACATGGTTTGTTAAATCCTGCAGGACCCTGAGGAAGGTATATTCCTCCTGCTGAAGCAGAGCCCAGAGCGAGGCCAGCTCCGCCCGTGAGTACATCCGCTCACTCTCTTTCAGCCGCTGACCCCACAGACGTGGTAAAGTCAGATTATTTCCCGTCTCCAGACCCAGAGAGTTTTTGATCTCCAGGGTAGCGTAGAAAACCACATCCAGAGGCGAGAGTTCATCCTCACCGCCACCGGCTCCCCCATCTGGGTAGTCCAGCAGAGAAAGAGCTTCATAGGAGGAAAAGTTCTCAAGCTTTGATTTCAGGACCACGGGTAGGCCACGCCAGCTGGCCGCCATCACTTTCTTGCCGTTCTCGTAATAGAGGCAGCGTTTGTACTCCACTTGACTCGACACACAGAGGTCATCGCAAAGGTCACCGGTCAGGACTCCTTGATGATATTCGTCACACTGAAAATACAGACACGCAATCAGCTTATGATCTGGATTCCCACATACCTGTACAGTTGAAGTTAAAATTATTCGCCCTCCTGTGATTTCTTTTTTGAATATTTCCCAAATCATGTTTAACTGAGCAAAGAATTTTTCATAGTATTTCCTATAACATTTTTTCTTCTGGAGAAAGTTTTAGTTGTTTTATTTCGGCTAGAATAAAAGCAGTTAGATTTTTTTAAAAAGCATTTTAAGGTCAATATTATTAACCCACTTAAGTAGTTTTGCTTTTTCTGACTGGCTACAAAACAAACCACTGTTATTCAATGGCTTGCCTTATGACTCTAACTTTAACCTAATTATCCTAGTTAAGCGTTTAAATGTCACTTTAAGCTGAATACTAGTATCTTGAAAAATATCTAGTAAAGTATTATCATGGCAAAGATAAAACAAATCAGTTATTAGAACTATTATGTTTAGAAATTGAATACAAGACTAATATTTCTGTATACCCTTTAAACCCATCCTTTATACCCAGGATTCTTCTGTGCATTCTCTAATACACACATTTCCAGCATTTAAGTGATATTATTCATCTCTTTAAACTAATTTCAATGGCATCAAAGCTCTTTTTAATCAATGAATCTTAATTCCATCTCATATTTATTGAATATGTGCCTTTGTTGAGATACAGCACCAATGCCACCTGTCAGCATATTTAACCAGCATGGTTTAATCTTGTGAAACAGAGCTGTTAAAACAGATCTGCTTTTGCTCGTGCATTTTTCTTCTCTGAACCTCTCATGAAAAATGAGCTAATTTCTGGTTGTTTCTGCAGTCGGCACATATATATGTCAGTTCAGGGCTTCGGTTGATTTGTGTTCCACTGAGATTACACCTCGAATCGTCTTCTGTCCCTCACCAGAGTAAACAGCTGTTATCCACGTTCAGTCATGCTATATTTGTGGTGGCTTTAGCAATTCAGCATTTTATTTTCTTATCATTTTTATCTAAATGATTGTCGGCTTGTGTCCTTATATAAAATATGTCCTCTATGTTCAAAAAGCCTGCTAAAATCTTGTTCTTGTACACTATGAAATGTAAGTTCATGCATTTGTGTAATTACACTTGTTCGGTTAAAATGGCAATGAACACTAGATTATTATTATAGTCTCTGGGGACAATGTGAGTGCAGAACCAAACAATCACAAGTCAGTAAATGATGTTTTGACTTTTATTGATCGGAGACCATTAGTCTGAATGACTAGAAAAGTAACATAATTTTCTAGAAATGTCGAGAAGTTCGCTTTCATGATGGATTGTGGGATGTGGGAAGTGTTTAAGGCATCAAAAAAGCAGCCCAGGCTCATTGGAGATATGTGCCCAGGGCTACATTTTTGGAAATCGAGAATTATGTATGCTACACTTTGTGTGCTTGCAGTTTTTATTATTCATTTTAATATTTTCAATCTCAAATGCGTTTTCTCCTGGCCGTTCTATACATTTCTGCCATGTTCAATGTCAAATGCCAGTTGGCTTGTCGTCATGCATGTTTTCCGAAGCAAACTAGATTCATCATGGCCGTGTGCTTCTACCAGAATTTCACACAGCTTTTTTGGGGTTTGGTTTTATTTGGTTTCTGGAACAATTTACCTATATACTGTATTCACAAGATTGTGTTGACTTTGTTTACAATCTACTCATGCGGATACTTAGTTTTGCTTTTGGTTTGAACCCAGTTTATACACACATAACTAATCGGCTGTCTCTATCTTGCCTTGCTCACTGTAGGCTACTAGGTTACCAATACTAGTTAGCCACTCTGTCGACCTGATGGAAAGTACACAATTTGCATTTGGGATTTTTTTTTTCTTTCTTTCTTTTTCTTTTTTTTTTGCAAACTTTTAAAAGATTCGCTTCATGTCAGGATGGAAACATGCCTAATGACATTTCTGATTGGTGTTTACTAATGTGAGGGCAGGATCAACCTGTCAATATCAGGTGATCTACCAATAGCAAATCACAACCATCCAATCAATTGCCCTTATACCATTGCATATACTTTTGCAGTTATTATTTAACAACAATCCTGGAGAGTCCTGCTAATCTGTTATGGTAGAATAGAAAATTTGGTATAGTAGGATTATTCAATGCAAACCTTTAACCTGTAGAATAATATTTAAAAAAAAACTACAGTTAAAAGTGGCCCAATTCCACGAAAAAAACACAAACTTGGAAACCCTACCAGGGAAGAAGAACGTAATCTTGCATGTTTCTTGTTCACGATCTATTGAAGAACGTAGTCAATGGAGTCAAAATTGCACAATATTATTCAGGTAACATATTAATGATTATGAAGTCTAAATCCGACATTCGATTATTGCCACAATATGCTTATTTCACGCAACCGCCATTTTAAAGAACGAAAGCGAGGCTGCGGTGGGAAGAAACCCGGAAGTACAGGATCAGCACTGTAAACATTGCAACAACATGCTGTGGACTACAAACCTCCAGCTGTTGCCGCGATGTCAAAGTGCAAATGTGGTGTAAACATCACTTTAATATCATTCAGTTAAGTTTAATTTTAACAATGAAAAGCATATTAGGCATCAAACAAAATCACAATCTCTTTAAAAGTAACACGCTTAAGTGTCCTCCTGGGCTTCAGTTAATGGCAGCAGGTAAACATCGTCGCGGGGGCTTCGTCCTACGTAACCCGGTGAGTGATTAAACAATGCAGTCCGCTGTAGCACACCCTCGTGTTGTCTGTAATATTGTTGTCCTGGTACTAAAATAAAAAATTTACCCTTCCCGCTAAAATTTAAGCGCCGTTGATTGCGTCCATAAACAACTCTGATTTGCCGTAGTATTCACCAGTGCTCAACAGAAATGACTGTGATTGGCCGTGAAGGTAATCAGTTCACCGCTCTTCATTGAGTGCAAACAAAGATATACGGACACTGTAGTGTTTTAAAGCTGTGAAGATTAGTCGAGTCATCAGCGAGTCGCTCGTCTGAGTTTGCACTCGGTAAACATTGGTGAAGTGCGGTGAACTGATGACCTTCACATCCAATGTGTCATTTCAGTTGAGCACAGATGAACACTATGGCAAATCAGCAGTGTTTAAGAACGTGATCAACAGTGCCTTAAATGTTAGCGGGAAATTTACGTTTTTTTATTTTTTTATTTTATTTCAGTATCGAAATTCAGTATTATGACGAGTCTAATATAGTGAAAGAATCAGTTCATTAAGTTGAGCTTGATAAATGGCATCTATAACATGTGTTTGGCTTAAAAAAAAAGTTAGCTAACTTGTGCCATTTCCCTTAACTTAGCTGAAAATGAGAATCGGGTAGAGGTACGATATTCTTACGTTATTCTTAGGATATCCTTTATTATTTTCACTATCCATTCAGAACGGACCTTCGGGTCACTTGGAAGTCACTTGGAATTATAAATTTGTCTCACTTTCTCTTCTATGATGAGATATACAGTCAGGTACACAATGTTCCTGACTCAGGTGATACTTTCGGGTTTCTTCCCACCACAGCCCAGATTTCGCTTTTAAAATGGCGGCCTCATGAAATCAGTCTAAAGTGGACAAAAACACTATATCCACTTCTGTTTCACGCTGACTCAAGTAAATAACTTTTAGTCAATAAAACCTGCCACATATTTAATTGCATTTAAACCGCATCTACTTGTATTAAATTCACATTATGCACAGCTCTTGAAGCAATTTTGTGAATTCAAATGTAATCTATCACAGGCCATGCTTAAAGAACCTAACCGGACACATTTTTCCAGCAAGCCCTCGAGAGCCAGATCTGTGGTGATTTAAGTGTGTGTTTCTTCTGCATCAGTGAACACATTGAGCAATAATAACAACAGCAAGTACCAGTAATTACCTGAATTACTCCCAGTTGGTGGTTTTACCATGACAACACGCTCGAATAAAGAGCTGGGAATCTCTGAGGTTTGTTATCAGCTCGATTGGGACTAAACATAGAAAGAGCTTCATCCCCACAGACCCTCTCACGGGCCTCTCAGGGGTGTTTATGTGGGCCAGAGATGCATGTTGTGCTCTGTGGTCACTCTGAGGCTTTTGGTCTAGCCTGCTCTTTTTTTTCTGTCCTGAAAGTGGCAGCCAGAATCCCCACATGTGTTTTAATTCCCAGGCTTTGCTACAGATGGAACAACAGCTCCTGTTTGCATGTAAACTATCCCACAGACATGAGCGCCTAAATTCCTAAATCCCACGTATGTTTGTGTGTTCAGTATAGAAAGTAGACTCACTGTGTTTACAGATTTGATGAATGAATCTGTGTAGGAACACTCGCTAGTGAAAGTCGGCTTGGAGAAAGGGAATTGTATGGTGTAAATCATGGCTGTGTTTGTAATCTGGTGGTTGAAATGACAGAAACACACTATTTTTCTTCAGTACAGCCTAGATTAAGTGTAAACTCTGAATTTGACTGTGGGTTTGTTTTTGCACATTATGTTAGGAACGTTTGCTGTAAACTTTTTTAAATTAACTACACTCAAAAAAGGATTTTGCTGCCTTAAAATGAGCGGGAAAAAATACCATTCTTGAGATTTTTTTTGAGACAACATAATTGTTTTATGTTCAACTCACTTAAATTTGTTGGTTGAAATGACAGAAACACTCTTTTTTTCCTTCAGTACAGCCTAGATTAAGTGTAAACTCTGAATTTGACTGTGGGTTTGTTTTTACACATTATCAAGGGAACGTTTGCTGTAAGCTTTTTTAAATTAACTACACTCCAAAAAGGATTTTGCTGCCTTTAAATGAGCTAAAAAAAATAAAGTTCTTGAGATTTTTTTGGGACAACTTAATTGTTTTATGTTCAACTCACTTAAATTTGTCAAGGTAATTTAATCGATTTGTGTTAGGAAAAAATGAACAGTGTTTTTTTTTACAGTGTACAGATATACTCAATACATTATGTTTTTATTAATCATTTTTAAGATGACACTTTAGTTTTAAGTACCATTTCTCACTAAGAACTTATAACCTGAGTACACTCTCAGAATTAAAGGTACAAACTGGGGTGGTACCTTTTCAAATGGTACACCTTTGTACCGTACAGGTGGACATAAGTACCTTTAGGGAACACTTTTGTACCTTTTAATGTTCACTTTTGTAGCTTTAAGGGACACATTTGTACTTTTTAGGTATTAATATGTACCTTTAGGGACCTGTTAGGAACAAAAATATACCTTTTAAAAAGGTACTGCTCCAGTAGATTCTGTACCTTTATTTCTCAGAGTGTGTTACTAAGATATTGGCTATTTATTAGTATTTATAAAATATTATCTTATTTTAGATCTCTATTAACCCAATACCTAAACCCGACTATACCTTACTAACTATTAGGCAGCAATAAAATTATTAGTTTACTGAGCTAAAAGTGTTAGTTAATGGTTTGCTAATAGCTAGAACTGTACCTTTTATAAGTAAAGTGACTGTTTGTAAAGTTTCATCATAATGACAGGCTGAATAATTATATTCAGGAACAATTTAAAATGATTTAAGATGACAACTTATTCCAATGGAGAGTGAGCGACCTCTGACACGAATCTTTCAATTTTATACGAATGAAAAATGACTTATGTGAGCGACAGCCAATAGGACCATCAGCGGAGCTCATGTGATTCTTTTTCAGCTCCTGCAGCAATAAATAGCCACAATGAGAGAGACACATGCTTTTTTTCCTGGTCATCTTTGTATTTTATGTACTGATTCCATTTCTATTTATTATATGCAGTTGAAGTCAGAATTATTAGCGTCCTGAATTATTAGCCCATATATTTTTTCCCCCAATTTCTGTTTAACGAAGAGAAGATTTTTTTTTTCAACACGTTTATAAACATAATAGTTTTAATAACTCATTTAATAGCTGATTTTTTTTTTAATGATGACAGCACATAATATTTGACTAGATATTTTTTAAGAGACTAGTATTCAGCCTAAAGTGACATTTAAAGGCTTAACTAGGTTAATTAGGTTAAAGTTAGTGTAAAGTCATATGTATAACAGTGGTTTGTTCAGTACAATCAGAAAACAAATATTGCTTAAGGGAGCTAATAATATTGACCTTAAAATGATTGAAAAAATATAAAAAAAACTGCTTTTATTCTAGCCAAAATAAAATAAGACTTTCTCCAGAAGAAAAAAATATTACAGGAAATACTGTAAAAAATTCCTGAATCTGTTAAACATCATTTGAGAAATATTTGAGAAAGGAAGAAAAAATTCACAGGAGAGCGAACTTCAACTGTAAATAGCACATTTTTATTTATTCTCCATTCATATTTAGGCTTCAAACGCCACCCAGACTGACAGGCAGCTACAAAGCCGCTGCAAGTGTGAATAAGGCTTTAGTGATCTGGACAAACCTCTGTCTGCAGCGTTTAACACACAAACAGGAACTGTTTGTACTTCAGGCATGACTGATGCTTTAATCGGTGTGGATTCTGGAGAAGAGCTGTGCCGTTACTAAGCAAATGCACTTATATCTCTTGCCAGGTGGGAAAAAAACAGAAAACGCACATTCAGTGAAAGACGGACCACCATATTGAGCTCTGTCTGTGAGCAGAAACTAAAATGCTTTTTTTGTTTACTCGTGCCAGCAAGCAAGCACAACTCTATGGCGTTGAGTGAGTATATAAAATAGGAGGCACACAGTATTTTCTTTATGCTCATGAGCATGTAACATAATGATTAAATATTAGACCCTGGAGAATAGCAGTCTATTTCTGTTGCCTACAGGCTGAATTGCCATCTGGCCGGAGTGCTGGTCAGTCTCGGCATGCCAAGAATGTATGCATAGGCTGCTGTGGGTCACTCCATCATCTTCACCTTAAAAGAAACGCACCACAAATGGTGATGCAACATGAGAACGGGGCTTATCGTGCTCTAATACACAACATATGCAACATCTATGCCAATATACATTCATTAAGGAGCCCTAAACAGAGCCAGTCAAATTGTGAATTGTATCTATGGCATTGGGCGGTGCGGTGGGTATCACTGTCACCTTACAGCAAGAAGTTTGCTGGTTCAATCCATGGCTGGGTCAGTTGGCATTTCTGTGTGTAGTTTGCATGTTCTCCTCGTGTTCGTGTGGGTTTTCTCCGGGAGCTCCGTTTTCCCCCACAGTCCAGACAAATGCGCTATAGATGAATTGACTAAGCTAAATTGTCCGTAGTGTATGTGTGTGAATGAGAGTGTATGGGTGTTTCTCAGTTATGGGTTGCAGCTGAAAGGGCATCCGCTGTGTAAAAAATATGCCGCATAAGTTGCCGGTTCATTCCGCTGTGGCGACCCCTGATTAATAAAGGGACTAAGCCAAAAAGAAATCGAATTAATGAATCTATGGCATTATAGACTCATTTAGAATGTTTGAATCAATTGTGTTTTGGAGTCATTAGACTCATTTAGTGTATTTGATTCACCTGGATTTTGAGTCAGCATAGACTCTTATAGGTCTTTTTTTGTCATTATAGACTCATTTACAATGCTTGATTCACTTTAGTTTTGTGTCATTATAGATTCATTCAGAATGTTTGATTCAATTGTGTTTTGAATCATTGTAGACTTGATTAGAAATATTCAGCATCTTTGGGTCATTAGTCACATTTAAAGTATTTGATTCACCTGGATTTTGAGTCAACATAGACTCTTTTAGTGATTCAATTAGCAGCAATTCAATCTAACATTTTTTGTTCACTAGACTCATTTATAATGTCTGATTAAATTTGGTCATGATAAACTTATTTAGAATGTTTGATTCAATTGTGTTTTGAATCATTGTAGATTAATTTAGAATATTTGGATATAAAAATTTAGTATTTTGAGGTTCTTAGACTTATTTAGGGTATTTGATTCATCTGTGTTTTGAGTTAACATAGATTTTTTTAGAGTTTGCTTTTAAAAGGTTTTAAATGTTTTAGTCATTCTAGACTCGTTTAAAATGTTTCATTCAATTTTGTTTTGAGTCATTATAGATTCATTCAGAATGTTTGGTTCAGTCGTGTTTTGAATCATTGTAGACTCATTTAGAATGTTTGATTCAAATTAATTTGACTCATAGTCTCTTTTATATTGTGTGACTCGACTGTGTTTTGAGTCATTGCAGACTCATTTAGAATGTTTGATTCAAAAATGTTTTGACTCATTTAAATTTAAGACTCTTTGTGAGCTCATTTAGAATGTTTTTATTTCAGTTGTGTTTTGAAACATTATAGACTCATTAAGAATATCTGATTCAAGCATTTTAACAGTTGATTAAACCACATTTTGTATCATTATAGACTCATTTAATATGTCAGATTCAATAGCATTTTCTGCCATTATAATCTCGTTTAGAACATTCAGTTGAAATGCATTTCAAGTCATTTTGAATGTTCAATTCAACATTTTAAGTCATTGAAGGCTCATTTAGAAGATTCAGTTAAACTGCATTTTGACTCATCTTAGACTCATTCAGAATGTTTGAGTCATTATGAACTCATTATAGCCTTTGGGCTGATTTGGGTTCATTTACATTCTTGATTAAAGGTTAGTGCCTTGATTACTGTATCGTCCTTTCAAAATACAGAATGTCTCATTTTAATAGCATCTTGACTCATTATCTCATTAAAATGATTCATTTCAGGTAATTTTAGACTTATTTAAAACATTTAGTTTAATTGCGTCTCAAGCCATTATTCACACATTTAGAATGTTTGATTTACTTGCATTTCTAGCCAATAGATTCATACAGAACTTTTCCTTTGACTGCATTTTGAATCATTTTCGACTCGATTAAATTGCATTTGATCATTATAGACTCATTTAGAATGTTTGATTCAACATTTGTTTGAATCATTATAAACTCCTTTAGGATGTTTGATTCAACAAGATTTTCCATTTTTATAGATTCATTTAGAACGCGAAATGTTTTAACTATGTAAAACTCGTTTATCAGAACCAATTTTTATGCTTAGTGTAAAAGTGTTTATTCAGTTGTTGTCAGGACTGGAGGTCTATGCATATTTATTTCTTTTAATATATATCCAGCCTTTGTGAGCAATGTTGTTCAAAACATAAAGCATACCAGTAGTAACGATACTGTTTGATTTGATTTAAAAAAGTAAGGTTATGTAAAACAAACAAACTATGCTGTGCTGGGTTCCAAACAATTGATCTGTGTTTGGACAACATGAAGGAATTAAGTTAACTTATGAAGTTTTGCAGATTTAAGTGACTTGTACATAAAGTGCGGGCAGTGCGTTGGTGCAGTTCGTTGCACTGTCACCTCATAGCAAGAAGGTTGCTGGTTCGAGCCTTGGCTTGGTCAGCTGGCATTTCTATGTGGAGTTTGCATCTTCTCCCCATGTTTGCGTGGGTTTCCACCGGGTGCTCCGGTTTCCCCCACAGGTCCAAACACATGCACTATAGGTGAATTGGGTGTGCTAAATTGGCTGTAGTGTATGTGTGTGAATGAGTGTGTATAGGTGTTTCTCTGTGATGGGTTGCCGCTGGAAGGGATTCCGCTGTATGAAACATATGCTGGATAAGTTGGCGATTCATTCCGCTGTGGCGACCTCAGATTAATACAGGAACTAAGCCGAAAAGAAAATGAATGAATGAATGGACATAACGTGATTGTGTTGTTTCAGCTCATTTTAAATGAGTAGCATACAGAAAACATCATTTTTTGAGTATAATGACATTTGTATTTTGAAGCTTAGTATTTTAAGCCACTGCATATGCTGTATTAATATTCATCTGAAGTGGTTTTAATTAACTAGAACCTCATCTGTTTAGATGATTTGACACATCTACATTGTACCGACATCCATAACCAAACACACAACTTTATCTTTTGAAGATATTAAAATATAAATTGATTTCAAGGTATTAAACCTTCAACAAAACAGTGATCGTTGCATCGAATCTGTGAAGCATGCGTACGACCATCTGTGCTTAACCTTCACATTAGATCATAAGGAAACAATGAAGTGAATGTGAGCCTGCAGCAGGGAAACACTACAGAACAGGTACATTTCACAAGCTCAAGCCTACAAGTCTCTTCTACATAGGCTGGCTGCACAGGTGACAGATGGTGCCGCTGATTAAAAAAGGTCTTGTGTGGTTCAAAGCATAATTGCCCAAAGGTTCTCAACCGCATGCTGCCAGAAACTATAAACAGTTTATTGTGTAAATGTGAACCACTCTGAGTTGTTTATTGCAGTGTTGAACCCTTTAGAAAAGCTAACCGTTTGGCAGATTATCAGAATGTTTTTACCGTTCATCAGTTTGGAAATTGGCTTCAGTGTTTTGGAAGTTGTGTTATCATGACTAAAACCTCCATCAATTATTTTAATTTTCTTTAAAGGGATGTGAGATTTGAAATTAAATCTGGGTTAAAGGAGACCTATTATGCCTGTTTTTACAAAATGTAAAATAAGTCTCCGGTGTCCCTAGAATGTGTATGTGA
The DNA here is from genome assembly GCA_903798035.1 of Danio albolineatus. NCBI lineage: Eukaryota > Metazoa > Chordata > Actinopteri > Cypriniformes > Danionidae > Danio > Danio albolineatus. The sequence goes on from CAIGQQ010015131.1 coordinate 2,408,428, forward strand.
AGTTTCAGCTCAAAATACCAAACAAATATTTTTTATAAATCTTTAAAACTGCCTCTTATAAGCTTTAATCCAAATTGTGCCATTTTGGTGACTGTTGCTTTAAATGCAAATGAGATTGAGCTCTTTTCCAAACAGGGCAGAGTTACAAATGCAGTTGTGTCAGCTAGGGCTGGGAGATTTGGCCTAAAATCAAAATCTCCATTAATTAAACATTTTAACTCAATTATGATTAATTAGAGATTATTTTATTTATTTATTGTATTAATATTATTATTATTATAAGTTTTATACAGTAAATATGCTCACATATTACGAGTGAGAAATTTTTAAATGAAGGGTGCATTACTTGATGTTAAAATAATTGTAGGAAACACACACTATCTGCTATTTATTGTTATTTATTGAACATCAATGTTGAGCAATTGAAATTAAAACACACACTGCCTAAAACCAACAGTCACTTTTTTCTTATTAAAAAAAATTAAATAAATAACATGCACTTTTGGAAACAAAATTAATATTTTTTTAATGTTTTCAAAAGTATCTCTTCTAAATAAAATATATCTTGTATATCCTGTATAGAATATTTTAAACAGCACATTTCTTGAATCTTCTGTAAACAATAATAATTTTATTGTGATAGAAAATATGCCGCCTCAAGGCATCTTTGCCACAGCTTTCAATCATCGTTGATGCAGTGCAAACGTGCAATGTGTAGTTACATTTTTTAAGAGGTGCACGGGTATGCGACCATTAATAGAGCAGGGTCATGTGACTCCACACGTGATAGGGAAAGTAATTGAAAAAAATTGACCTGGAAAATTAGATCTATTAAAGGTTCTGAATGTCGATTTCGATTACTTTTCGATTAATCGCCCAGCCCTAGTGTCAGCATAGTGGCAGATTCAAAACAGGACTAACATTATCTGTTAGAATTTCTAAAGTGTCTCAGAAGAAGGCAGTCTATGGAGATTGCAGTGTATATTTCTGCATCATAAAACTCCCTTTTTATAATCCTTTTAGTCGCTGACATTATCTTCAGCAGCAGAACTCTAATGGCAGACGAGGAGTGCTTCTCACTCAGGGCTGTCTATGCTAATGAGGAAGATATGGTCATTAATGGGCGGGGCTTCCCCCCTCTGATGACATGTAGAATGTCAATCAAAGTGTTTTTATTGAGCTTGATTTGAATTAATTATTATTTTTTATTAGGATCTTGTGATATTCACACAGTTACACTCAACTGTGTTTCAACCCCTTACGAAAGTGATTTTTGCATAATGGGTCCCCTTTAAATTTCCAATCATCACACTTGTAAATAAACACTGGTATTTGTGCATTACGTAAGTGTATGCTGATGCGTGTGGTCATAAGAGTGAGTGAAAGAGCTTTGACAACTTATGGAAGGATTTGATTCAAAAGCTTTTCCAAACAAACATCTACTATGACTCATGAGAACAATCATACACTTTTGAACTTTTGTAAGACAATTCAGTGGAAAATTAGTCATAGAGCACTGGATAAACAAAGCGGTAGTCAAAGGAGTGTATTATTCTCATTTGGAAGTCCGTTTAATTAAAATCATTGCTAGAATGTTAATTGTACACAAAATATTGGCATCCTGTAGCTGTGAAATGACTGAAATCATTCAGCGTAGTGATATGGTACTGTAATATGGTGAAAAGCTGGCAGATTTCACCAGGAAATGCAACTATTATAAGTTTTGTCAGTTTTAGTGGCTAGTTTAATTGTATGAAAAATGTATGATTTTAACCAAACCCCGCCCCTAAACCCAACCATCATTGGCGATGAGCAAATCATACAAAATTGTACAAATATGAATCCTACAATCATACGAATTCGAATTATGAATCATATGAATTAGCCTACAAATCAAAAAGTTATAAACTGTCGTGAGATAGCGTTGGTTTATCTGAAAATAACAGCACACTAGAATGTTCATCAGCCAATCAGAATAAAGCAGTAATTCATGGTGATCCTTGCAATGTGATCCTTTTGATATTTGAATATTTTATGAAATAATTCTTGTTCATTTTTTTCCCTATATAATCTATTTTTACACTGAATGGCATATTAGTTTGTTCCTTCAATAAATAAGGGGAAAAGACACTCTTGAAAAAGAGTCCTGCTAAAAATAAATTTTAAAAGAAAAAAAATAAACAAAAATTATTTAAATATATATTCAAATATCAAAAGGATCAGA
>CAIGQQ010015131.1:2411051-2422459 GCA_903798035.1 Danio albolineatus
ATATATATGTTTTATTATCATTATTAATTGTTTAGAATGAAGCTGGATTTAATCTTTACAGTTTTTACACTTTTACTAACCTTCTTTTGTATTTGCATATACTGAAAGGTTAATCATAAAAATATACACTGTAAAAAATATCTGTTAATTAAGTTTCCTTATTTTACGATTCACAAGTGTTTTCCATTTATTTCCGACTGTGAATTGCATTATGGGATGTTGATTTCTGCTTTGTCCACTTTTGTAATGTCAGCTCTGCAGTTTTAGCAGAGTGACTTTTATTGACATTTTAGTAGCATGAAATAATATAAGAAATGTATAAGAAATAATATACAGAGATTAAGTTAATCTTTTTTTCAATTCATCTTTATTTGTGTAGTGCTTTTACAATGTAGATTGTGTCAAAGCAGCTTCAAATGAATTATAGTAAATCGAAACAGTGTCAGTCCAGTTTTCCGTGTTGAAGTTCATTTTAGTTTAGTTCAGTGTGGTTTAATATTCACTGTTCAGAGTTCAAACACTGAAGAGTAAAGAATACTTAAGTCTGTAAAATAACAGAAAATGTACTGGCAGATTAATACAAGTTTTTTGTTGCGTAATATACAACACCAGCCCAGACAATATGTCACTTTAAGCTAGTAAAAATGTCAATAAAAGTCACGTTTTTAAACTTTTCAAGGTCAAAAGTTGTTGGAAGAAAGATCAAGATCCCATAATGCATAAATAAATGTGGAAAAAAAGAATAAATATATGAATCACAAAATATAGAAAACTGCTAATTTACAGATTTCTTTTCAAGTGTAATAACATAATACATCTTCAAAATTAAAATAGTCAATAATAAAACAGATGCTGCAGAATTATTTCACTGATAAAACTTTAAAACTGCGAGCTGCTGAATCTGAACCAAACTCTTTCTCACTAAAACATCCCTGGGAATTTCAAATTGACTCCAACCCAACAATTACAGCAGCCGGTCTGTTATTTTCACTTGATCCTCACTGCCAAAAATCATTGCCAATATGACTGATACCTCACAGTTATATCTCCACCCAGTCATCATCTGCACAATACTGGCACACCGCAGCATTCCTCAGTCTCGCAGCTGTTGAATTCAGTGTAATATTTACGCTAGCCAGCCCAAATATTAAGAATTAGAGAACTCGTGTCATGATCTCAGATATTACAGGAGCAAATAATATCACTTGCTCAGAAGATTTCACATTCATTCAGAAGTTCAGAACATTGCGTGATTTCAATTCAAATTGTATTCAAATATGAAACAAGTAGACATTTATATTAAATTATGACAAATTGTTTCATTTTTATATAAATATATATGAAACACATTACTTGAAGGGGTGTTCATAAGAGATTGGTGAGATTTTATGATCATAAAATTTTATGCATGCTTAAGACAGTTAAGTGTTATTTGCTCCGTTATGTCATTTTAAATGCAAAGAGCACACTGTTTGTTATGACAACTTGACATAAACAAATACATCACAACCAGTCTTCATCTTTGCCATGACCATTTGACATTACCAAGACAACAAAACTTGTCATAAATCCGTCATAAACATGATTCAAGAGTTCACACTTAGCTGATGATTGATTATGAAGCTTGTTTGGCATGCTGTCCCAGGAGAGAGCCCTGAGCTCATAAGATCCTCGAGCCCAGGGTTTTCTCCCGTTTGCAGGGCGAGAGGGGAGTTTGAGCTCAGGTAGATCTCAAGAACTCTCCTGCTGTAGTAGCTAATGAACAGATAGTGATTGCTCTTAAGAGATAACTACCTACTAGTAGTCAGCTGGCTTGGTAAGGACTAGAACCAGTGACGTTCTTGCTGTAAGGCAACAGTGCTGACCACTGAGCCACCGTGCCACCCATCTAGGAAAGGAGGAGTAGGAGTGGAAGCGGGGATTCTTCAAAACAAAGATGGCTGTGATATGGAACTCAGGGTATTTATAGTGGCTTAGGAATCATCTGATTGGTGAATCATAAATTGACTAATGCGAGACCAGGTGCAAGCAATCATAAGCACGTGATCCTCTCGAAATTAGTTTATAAATAAACTTCACTTGTCATAATAATTATGTCATAAATATTTTTCTGATCACGTTTTCAGTGGAACAAATCATATTTATCATTAAATTGTCTCATCAAAAGTGTCATTACTCTGTCAAATCATTTTTAATAGCATCATTAATATTTAACGACATTTTGATGACAAATTCAGCTTGTACCACTGTAGTTGAGGTAAAAAAATATTAATGATGCTGTTATAAAATTCATGACATATTTACTGCTGCACAATACAGTATATCGTTTCAGCATCGATATCGCAATGTGTGCATCGGCAATAGTCACATCACAAGATATGCAACGTTGAGTTTTGATTATAGTTGACCAGGAGCCATAGAACACATCTGATTTGTAAAGTTAACCCATAGTAGAGTAAAAGTTCATCTTTTGCATGTGTTTTTAAGGCCTTTGATTTAGCATTTCAAGAGAGTTTGGGTACAATTGTTTTTAATTTTTTTATTTAGAGTTTTTGTCTTCTAGTCCAAATATCTTTATTTCAAAGTGAAAATAAGATTATTGTAATCGCCCTATTCGCAGGTAATTTAACTTGTTTTACAGAAAAAAAAACTGATTTTGACTTATTTTTTCTGTTTTGAAGGTCTTATGGATATATATATATATATTTTTTTTTTATATTTTAGTTATAAAAAAGTTATTTGGAGCATTAGACAAATAATTGAATGGGGCTTTTGCTTTAACTGTTGTTTGAACAGATTATTCATTGGCGGAACTGTGTGCGCGTGATCATCCTTTCATTATCACACACTGTATGTTTTTTTACCTGCTTTCTTTGGCTTACAGTTATTTTTTTAATATGGTTTAATTATTAATATTTTTTTACAAACTCCCCATTTATGAAGTTAACTGGTGATCTGGGACCTTTAGCCAGGACAGATTAGATTAGATACATGACAATAATTCCTTTTAAATGTCATTCTTTAAAAGAAAAGTTTTGTTGAATTAAAAAGCACATGTATACAGCTCTATTTTGCTTGTTTTGACACATAATTTAAAATATGTGGCTCAGAAATAGTTATTTATTTATTTTTGATGTGGTCAGAGATAAATTTGGTAAATCCTTAATTCTGAGCCCTGAAAAGTCATGCGAAATACAAATTTGCACTGTGACACTATGAAACCACAACCCACAAACCATTCACAACACACAAAAAAGTGAAATGAAGGAGGAGGCGTGTGGACATAACACAAGATCTAAATCAAGTCATTTTAGCATGTCAATGTAAAATCTATGCATATAAAATATATATTTCCCAACAACAAAACTGTGGCTAATGATAATGGCGAGTGGCTTGTAATGTTGGAAATACTAGCCACAGTGGCTGATGATCAAAAAGGTTCATATCAAGCCCTGGTAATGACATTTTGCATGCAAAAACTTGTCAACTAATTGATCCTAGTAATTATTTCACAATCCCTTTTTCAAGGCCACCAGGATTTTGCGGTTCCCAATGTGGCAACAAACAAAATGTTCTTTCAGCGCTCACTTGACATCACGTAATCCAGTGGCTCAAAAGAGCTTTAGGTTTCCCCTGAGGAACAAAGCTTAAGCCTTTAATGGAGGCCCGTTTCTGCTGGTACCCACGATTCAATGCTTGACTGATTAATCCTATGAAATGCTTTGTGTATCATTCGGTGGAAAATTCACCTAAATCCCCAGAGGTACTGCATATCATGACAACTGATCCACTGACAGACAGCAGTACTTATCTATACTAACATTCTACATTCTAACACTGTCTGTTCAGTTTTCTACTTAAAAACACTAACAGTAAGACTTTTAATATATACAGACATGGACATAATTGTTGGTATGCCCTTCTCAGGCCAGACTTAATAGTTTAGTCATTACTTTTTATTGCTTCTGTTGAACCACAAACCAAAAGCAATATCAGATTCTCATTAGTTTATTTTCAGTCATTTTTATACTTGTTTTAGTTATTTCAGTGACCACTGTAGTTTTTCTATCTTCAATGGAAGTGTACAACCAATTTTATCCATGTCTGTACTGTATATACACCTTGCTTTGACTTTCTAACACTCTCCTATTTATTGTCCTTATTGTCTATTTATTTGTTTATTGTTCTTTTGAGACGATTAAAAATATGCTATTGATCTAAATATATGCCTGAAATATTTTAGCAGATAGGCTACTGTTACATTAACATGACAATTTAATGGCCGTTTTCTGTAAACCAATCTAACAATGTACGTATTATAGCAACTCATTTTTATTCAGGAAAGAGTTTAGTTTTTATAAATAGTAGAAATTCTAGTGTATTGTAAAAAAATAAGCTTGAAAATCTCTACTTGCCTTTGACAAACTTAAACCAAACAATAGTTTGTACAGGCTATATTCAAGAGGATTTGGGTTTGTTTGTATAACATGCACTTTAATTTTGTACTATATTATATTTTATTCCAACGAAATATGGTGTATTTTTGTTTTTTTCTGAAGGTTTACTTTATTTATTATTTTAAGATTTAAAGGAATGGTTCACCCAAAAATTTAAAATCCACCATCACTTAATCACTCATCACTTATTTTATACCTTTATTACTACCTGTCTTCTGTTGTACACAAAATCTGAGCATTCTTCAAAATTTCTTCTTTGGTGTTCAACAGAGTAAAGAATCTCATCGAGGTTTGTAACCACTTGAGGCAGAGTAAATAGTGAGTACATTTTCAATTTTGAGTGAACGATCCCCATAAGAAGTAATAAACTACCAAAATGAATTTAAAATAATTTTAAACCTGGCTTTATCTGATATCCAGATGTTATGCAAATGTTTATGCATATTTATTTCATACACATTTAATTTCATTCTGTAAAAATATGATGGGTTCCACACGATTCATTTATGTTGTCTGAACACAAATCGATAAAGTTGACTTAATTGTGTTTACAAATATAGCAAATATGAGCAAAAAAACAATGAAGTTGTCCAGCTCGTTTTAAATAAGTAGTTTGAATAAGCAGAAAAAATATTAGTTGAGTGTATGCAAGACACCACTTCATGTATTTATGTCTAACAACTAGTCTACACTATTTTTTATTTTTTGGTTTTTAGTGTAGTCACTGTGTTGTTGTTTTTTTTATTTGGCACTTTTGACAACTTAGCCAACGCCATCATCTCAACTTAAATCAGTCAAACTGACTAAATATATTATGTTGAAACCTGGTTAACTTATAAAATCAAAGTAACATGAAAGCATTTGTTGTCCTGATTTATTTTGTTGTGTAACTTTTATAAAGACTGTATAATGCTGTGAAGTTAAAAAAAGAGAAAGTTGTGCTTACCACCCTCTGCAGGATCTCTTTGCTCTTGTCATCAGTGCAGAAGTCAGAGAACATGTTCCTGTGGACGAACACCAGGCCATTGAGGAAGATCCAGGAGACCAGCCAGAGCAGGACCACCAGCAGCGCGCTCCTCCGGCACACCTTCACCCCCAGACACCTGCGGGCCGAGCCCAGGGCCCCGCGCAGGGGCCGCCACATCTGTCGGACCCCCTTCCCCAGGAGCCCGCTGGTTTCCTCTCAGGGATGAGGGAGTGTGTGGCATCTGTGGAGCCGTGGAGGATCTGCTTCAGTGCTGCCGCTCCTCCGAATGACTCCTGGTAAACCTGCAGATCCTTCTCACTCTCTCTCTCTCTCTGCTTCCTCTCCAGCTTCCTGCGTTTGTATTGTGAATGAGCAGACTTTCTCTCTGCGTTCTCATTCAGCACGGTTGAATCCAGTGTGTTTTCACTCTGCCTCTGGCTCTCAGTTCCCCCCTCTCCCTCTCTCTCTATTCAACACTCCACCTTTTTTCCGTCTGTCTCCCGCCCCCTTTCTTGAGTGCTTTCCTCCTTTGGGTCGCCTTCGTCTCTGTTTCCAAGGCAGCCTGGCCTTTCCTCAGACCTCGGCGTGCCAGATCCCTCTCTCTGGTGCCAGACCCTCAGATTACTCCACGCTGAATCCTGTTTGCATTTCAAGCATTGTTTTATTTATTTATTTTTTTAAACACTGATAACAACATTAATACAAATGGGTTTCTACAAAGAGAGGATTTCAAGGAATGAACACAAAGGAAGGATTTCTGTTTTTGTTTCATTCTTTATTTATTGAACATTTTAGATGTAGAACTATTTACGACAAAGCCCAAGATCCACCTACAATGGAAAAAAAAGATGGGGGTTAGAGGAGTTGTAATTACTTATGGTAAGATTATAATAAAACAATAAATTCAGGGATAAAATACATAGCAGAATAACAAAAATCAGTTCATTGTTGTATGACCAAAGGGGTTTATTCTGCGAAAACATCTGTTTTGGATGTATTTTATCACACTTATTACATAGATACTTGCCACAAAGCATAAAAATTAGACACAAAACATTGTTCTGAGCCGTAATAGTTTATTAAACCTTTAATTGAATGCAAAGCTGACAGGATCGATAAGAGCTGATGGAGTATACACTAACCTGTTCCAAGTTGTGACAGGTTTATTCACAATTTTGAAGTACAAAATAACTAATTGCTTTTTACACTGTAGGTACAATAGCAGGATTGAAATAGGTCTGATATAGTCTCGCTAAGGTTAATTTTGCTCTGGTATATTCCAAACTAATAATGTCCAGTAAGTAGAGTTTCCAAGAAAGTTGAACTGGGTGTAGATGGATCCAAACAATTCAAAATTAGTTTAAATTTCATTTTTTTGTAGCAGTCAAAGAAGGCAGAATCCTTTGGTTGATAGATAATGAGAGTCATGAATCGTCTAGGAGTATTAGAAGTATTTAAAAGTTAAATGTTATTACAATTTATTTCACAGCTGTCTGGAATACTTGATTCTGATTGGTCAGTCACAACATTGCATGGTATGTTCTTCCCAGATAACAACCACTGAAAAAAACAGGCTCATCTGGGATCCTCCAATCATCTTGACCTTCAGGGAATACGTTTACATCCATATACATGATACGTCCACATTCATATAGCATGCATGCTTGTCCGTCACACTGCTGTTGCAGCTGTCTTGTTTATAATACTTAATTTTGAAAAACACATGCTTATCTGGTCATTGAATACGCTCAAATCTATACACATAATACATCCACATTCATATAGCATACATGTTTGTCCGTCACACTCCATTCAGCCAGTTTTCTTGTCTGTCAGCTTTGTGTTTTTGACTCTTTGGTGCCATCTTGTGATTGCATTATGAGCAGGTTAGTGTATACTCCAGCCATTTTAGTGTCTGTCAGCTTTGTGTTTAATTAAAGATTTGATAAACTATTACGGCTCAGTACAATGTCTTGTGTTAAATTGTTATGCTTTGTGTCAAGTAGCTGTGTAAAATGAGGATGTCTAACATGTTTTAGCATGAAGTAATCTGAGGGTCTGGCACCAGAGAGAGGGATGTGGTGGCGCCAGACCCTCAGATTACTCCTTGCAAAATCCAGTTTGCATTTCAGGCACGGCGAACACAAACAGCGGAAGCCGGCGTGCTTATTTAATTTCTCCAGCAGTGATAATGACCGCATGTTTGATTTGCAGGAGCAGGGCTGAGCTTGCAGTTCTTCCGGTGTAACGGCAGCCCTGGGAATCTCTGTGCTCGTTTTTTCCTCTTCGATTGAGAGCCGCCGCAGGTGAGCAGAATCCCTAATCGCTCGCCTCATAAAAGAAAGTGCATTCTGGCCAAGAGTGAGAATCCTTCATCTGTTTTATGTGTGTTTCTTTAAAGATCGACGCATTAGAGTCAAGCGTCTCGGGTTGCTTTAATTGGCAATTAGATAGGCTTGTGCGGCCTGTGAGGGATTCTGTCTTCAGACGTATTAATGCTATCAGCAAATCACAGATAGTCCCCTGCGCTTCTCATGGCCTGTGAACTGCTGAATGAGCACATTGTTTAAGTGGACGAGGAGCTGTGTTTGTTTTCTCCTTCAGGGGCTTGTGGGAGGACGTTTGGAGGTATAATAATTAGGTCATTTTTAAAAAATGTTAATCAAAGAGTTTGGGCTCAGTAAAGGTTTTAAGTCTTAAGCTGGATTATTTTGTTTAAAATGTTAAATGTTGTTACAAATTAAAATAGCGGTTTTCAAGGTGGGTAAATTATAATTAGTCATTTATTTTTGTGATTTTAAGCTAATTTGTTTTGTATCGTTACTCCAGTGTCACACAAAAACTTTCAGAAATTATTTTAAAATGCTATAACGTGGTGTAATCATCAATGTAAAAAACATTTTTATATTCATTCATTCATTTTCAGCTTAATCCCTTTATTAATCAGGGGTCGCAACAGCGGAATGAATCGACGAATTATCCATCATATGTCATATGCCCTTCCAGGTGCAACCCATCTCTGGGAAACATCCATACACACTCATTCACACACATAGACTACAATTTAGCCTACCCAATTCACCTACACCACATGTCTTTGGACTTGTGGGGGAAACCGGAGCACTTGGAGGAAACCCACACGACCACGGCGAGAACATGCAAACTCCACACAGAAATGCCAACTGATCCAGCCGAGGCTCGAACCAGCGACCTTTTTGCTGTGAGGCGATCGTGCTACTCACTACGCCACCGTGGCGCCTTCACATTATACTATATATAATGTGACACACTATATATATATATATATATATATATAGTTGGGCTTTTAAGCTTCTTTGGCGAATAGAATGTGCTATTTAATTATTATACTTTTGGCAGATGCTTTTATCTAAAGTAATTCCATGTGCGTCATCGGTATAATCTGCATTTTTATCAATTCATGCATATCCATAACCTTGATTTTAACACTGCCGGTAGCATGCTTCACCTATATGAATTTAAAAAAGCACACAAAATAAGTCCACAGATGAGTTGTTAAATATATTATATATTAAATTTATCAAATAGTACACTTTGTGATGATATCTCCCAAATATTTTTGGGAAAGTGCGGGGTTGTGTAAAATTAGACATTTTCTATCTATTATAATTTAGTTCAGGAATGTGTAAAATATATTCTTGTTAAAAGATTTACTGCTTTTTTTTAGCAAATGTTTATGTCATTTTCATAATGTGATATACACATAAAAACCATGGCCACATTTTAACTATAATACTGGAGTTATATTAATAAAATGATACATATTTTCCTCACATAGTGCGATTCTGCCATCTTGTGGTCAATGAAACTGTTACAATAACTTTAAAAGGGACCTATTATGCTAAAATCACTTTTAAGGAGTTTAAACAGTTGTGAGTCAACAGTCTGTGGACATAACCAGCATTTTATGGTAAAACATTATTAATTCTATTTTTTTAAACCCCACACCATAAAAAAATCTGCAGAAATGGTTTGACTGACATTCTCTCTTTATATGTGTCATCAGAAGGGGAAAGCCCAGCCCAATAGTGATGATCTCTCCCTCATTAGCATAAGAATATAGTCTTGTTTTTGAATCTGCCGCTTTGCTGACACACTGTTATAAAAACATTATTAGTATAGTATTTTGAGTTTAACGTCACATACACCCTCTAGGAACACAGGAGAATTACTTTACATGTTTTAAAAATTATTTTACATGTTTTCTAATAATTCTCAAAGAACCAGAGTCATTCATTCATTCATTTTCTTTTCGGCTTAGTCCCTTTATTAATCCGGGGTCGCCACAGCGGAATGAACCGCCAACTTATCCAGCATTTGTTTTACGCAGTGGATGCCCTTCCAGCCACAACCCATCTCTGGGAAACACATCCATACATTCTCATTCACACACATACACTATGGACAATTTAGCTTACCCAATTCACCTGTACCGCATGTCTTTGGACTGTGGGGGAAACCGGAGCACCCGGAGGAAACCCACGCAACAACGGGGAGAACATGCAAACTCCACACAGAAATGCCAACTGGCCCAGCCGGGGATCGAACCAGCGACCTTCTTGCTGTGAGTCAAACGTGCTACCCACTAGGCCACCGTGGCGCCCAGAACCAGAGTCGATTGTTTCATTTATACCAGGGGTGCCCAGTCCTGTTCCTGGAGATTTGCAACCATGATCAAACACACCTGTCTTTAATTACTGCATGCTCCTTCAGGCCCTGTTTACACTAATGTGTTTTCGTTTTAAAACACATACGTTTTGCTACGGTTACGCCATCCGTCCACACTACGCCGGGTGTTTTCGAGCTGCGAAAACGGAGCGTTTTGGAAACGCTGGAGAGGCCATTTTCATTCTAAAACGCTGCTGTTCCGTCTCAGTGTGGATGGAGGGAAACAGAGACATTTGAAAACGGAGGCTTGGCGGCAGAGATTGGCTACTATTGGGGTTTTTGGGTGATTACGTAGCCTTTCCTTATTCGTCAAGCCCCTATCACATGACTATAACGCCACTGGAAGACGGCAAACCAGCCTTCACTGTAAACAACAACATGGACACAGAAATGGGAGCGTTGTAGGCACCATTGTGCAGTTAAACTCTGCCTTTTTTACTACAACAGCTGCATATATTCGCTAGAGGCAAGCTATTGTTCGAACTAATCGCGCGCGTTTCAAGCGACGGAAGCCCTATTTAGAATGCCGAGCAAGACACGTGCTTCCTGTTTATACTTTATGCCCAGAGTGCGCGAATGGTCACGTGATATACGTTTTCGCTGGAGTTGTGTGGAGGGAGATATGTTCAGAAACGCTGGGTGAAACGCTTGTGTGGACGCGGATCGTTTTCATGCTAAAATGCCGTTTTAAAACTAAAACGCACTAGTGTAAACGGGGCCTATGCCCACCACCAACTCCTCCTATTTGGAGGACTCTACCTACCTACCTATCCCCACCACCACCCCCTCCAGTTTGGAGAACTCAACCTAAGCCCACCAATACCTCCTCCTGTTTGAAGGACTCAACCTACCTACCTATCCCCACCACCACCCCCTCCTGTTTGGAGGACTCTACCTGCCTACCTATGCCCACCACCACCTCCTCGTTTGGAGGACTCTACCTGCCTACCTATCCCCACCACCACCCCCTCCTTTTAGGAGGATTCAAGATATGCCCACCACCACCTCCTCCTATTTGAAGGACTCTACCTACCTATCCCCACCACCACTCCTCCTGTTTGAAGGACTCTACCTGCCTACCTATCCCCACCACCAACCCCTCCTATTTAGAGGACTCTACCTGCCTACCTATGCTTACCACCACCCCCTCCTGTTTGGAGGACTCTACCTGCCTACATATCCCCACCACCACACCCTCCTGTTTGGAAGACTCTACCTGGCTACCAATGCCCACCACCACCTCCTCCTATTTGAAGGACTCTACTTAAGCCCACCAC
>CAIGQQ010015131.1:2439383-2473007 GCA_903798035.1 Danio albolineatus
TATCTATCTATCTATCTATCTATCTATCTATCTATCTATCTATCTATACTGCATTTTGAAATATTTTGTCAAAATTAAGTGAGTTGTTCCTTAAAACTAGCTAAGCAGTCTGCTAATGGGGTTAGCAAAAATTATTTAAAAGATTATTTAACTTACCCCAATAGCAGATTATATTGCTTGTTGTGAGGAAAAACTCAAGCCATTTTTTTGCTTATCCAAACTTTTTTAAAGATATATGACTAGAAACACAACAAAAACCCCAAGAAAAGCATTTTATCTATCTATCTATCTATCTATCTATCTATCTATCTATCTATCTATCTATCTATCTATCTATCTATCTATCTATCTATACTGCATTTAGAAATATTTTGTCAAAATTTAGTGAGTTGTTCCTTAAAACAAGCTAAAAAGTCTGCCAATGGGGTAAACCAAAATTAAAGGTTATTTAACTTACCCCATTGGCAGATTATTTTGCTTGTTTTAAGGAAAAACTCATATAAATTCAACGTATTTCTAAAAAAAAAACCAATTTTTCTTATCTATATTTTTAAAATATTTAGTCTAGAATAGAAGCATGACAAAAACTCCAAGAAAAGCATTTTTGCAGTCTATTTGCATCTATCTATCTATCTATCTATCTATCTATCTATCTATCTATCTATCTATACTGCAATTACAAATATATTTTGTCAAAATTAAGTGAGTTGTTCCTTAAAACAAGCTGAATAGTCTGCCAATGGGGTAAACAAAAATTATTTAAAAGAGTTTTTAACTTACCCTATTGGCAGATTATTTTGCTTGTTGTAAGGAAAAACTCATATAAATTCGACATATTATTTCTAAAACCAAGCCAATATTTTGCTTATCTAAAAAATATTTCTTGATTTAACATTTTTTAAAGGATATCTGGACTAGAAACACGACAAAAACTCAAAGCAGAACATTTCTTTGCAGTCTATCTATCTATCTAAGAGACAATGTGACCGTTAACAACTTTTAACTACAAATAGTAAACAAAATGTCAGATTATTAATAAAATATAAAACAATATTTAGCAATCAGTCTTTCTGACAATATAACAGATACTTGCAAGCAGCCGCGATGGGCGATCCTCAGCGAGAGTCTGCTTCCACTGCAATCAAAATATTAAATATTAAAAACGAGGACAGGAATAAAGTAACGAACATGCCTAAATTAATATTGAAATTAAATAAATAAACAGATTAATTAATTAAAATGTAAAATACCGCCTGCAACAGTCTTGTGTTCAGCTTCAGCTCCGAGATTCACTTCGAACCTGTTCTTCGAACCTCACGTCGATTCATGGAATGCGTGACATCACACAACGGCTCGGCGCTCTTAAAGGTACAGTGACAAAATTAAATGTTAATTGCAAACTCATGAACTCGGTGGCCTAGTCTTCTGTTATGTGCTCGTGTAAATTGCTGAAACAAGTCTGTGCTTGTAAATAGCATTCGGTGTGTCAATAAATGTAAAAATGAAATAAAATATGGATACACACAAAGCAGCACAAAAGCCAATGTCTCCTTTTTATGGAAAGCCATAGGGAATACACAGAAGTAACAGAAATAATAATAAAAAGACATGTACAAAAATAAATAAACTGTCAAATACAATTTAAGTATGAATATATTAGTTACAGAATCAGGAAAACTGTATGAACTCGAAACGAAATATTTAGGGCTTTGGAGATGTTGGATGTATATAGCTGAAGTAGGATTTTAGGCCTACACAGAAAACAGCACATTAGGTTTTAACATCTTCAAATATTACACTTAATTTGTGTAGAAAGTAATTTCGCAAGAAAAATACATAGTAATTGAATGATATGTGTTCTTGTCCTGTCTCATAAAACCAAATCAGATATTTATATAATAAAGTCTCAATAGAAAATGCATGTATAAAAATATAAAAATGCTTGCAGATTATATTAGTATATTTTTATAGACTAGACCTTTTCACATTTCCGAGTTTCTCAGTGTGAGGCTGATGATGACCAGAGGAGAGAATAAGGTCAAACTTACTCTCAGTCTCATAGACGCTGCATTAGAAACACCTCACATCAGCGGTAATTAGTTTTTGTTTTTATTTGACGCAAAGATGATTTAATAAACACATACGTGCATATAAATGTTCGTATTTTCTTTTTAAATCAAAATATTAAAAACTTTCAAGGGTTTAAGATTAGGATGGCCGTTAAACGCGTCTTGTGAAAAGGGTACAGCCGGAATTGCGATATTCACATCACCAGCATATTTTTATGACACTGTAAAACAATAATTAATAATGTTACAGTACTGCGACTGTTGGGTTTAGGGTCGGGGTGGGGATAGGCGTTAAAAACACAATTTATTGGGTAATTTAATTGATAAATTATACTCGGTACAAATTCTGTTTTAACGTTACTGTGACGGTTGGGCGAACGGACGTTAATAAAACACAGTAAATGGGAAATCTAATAAATATTACGAATAAATCTTGTCAACATCCGATCTACCAACAACCATGGTAAATATCGTAGTATACTGTGGTAAATATACACAAAGCGATGTCTGGTGTCAGCAGTAGGGGGAGCTGGAGTAACGTCACGGCAACAGAAGTACAGAGGAGAGGTAGAGATTCACTTCATTTCAATATCTTTGAGACTCACTAACTTATCCACAATAAATACTTGTTGTTGTTGTTGTTATTTTTATTTATTTATTGTAAAATACAGGATTTGCAGGACATAAAACCTCATAATCAAGCACAAAATCATGAGGAGACGCACTTCATGTAGCAGCAGTCTGATGCCGTGAGTCATTTTTCTCTTCTCGTTTTTTATTACTTCTTATTACGGTGAAATAAGTGGATAAAAACGCTGTTAATGTCTGAAATGCTACATAACATATTATCCCGAGGAGCCTAGTCTTTGAAGATTAGCAAGGTACTTGAGTTGAATGGAAAACACATTTAATCCCTTCACCAAAAGTCCCAAAAGCGACAATTTAAAGTTATTTTTATATGAACAGGAACCATAATAACAGCAAGTACGTTAAAGCGCATAGGGTTTGAATTAACGGTTGTTGAGCATAAAATGGCGGTTCGTTTATTGGGGTAAAGTTGGTTTTATATTCGCACATTCAGACATTCTTCTTTATAATATAGTTTAAAAAATGATTTATTGCAACCATTAATAGGGAATTCATATTAGCAGCCAGTTACTATCACAGTACAACATTGTTCAGTCAATTAAATAGCGCTAATGTTGTTATAAAGCCATTCTTACATGATATTTAAGACTGAATAATCAAAGTACCGTGGTAAACATATGACACAAGTTGTCACTGAACGAGTGTGCGAATATAAATACCAACTTTACCTCAATGGTTGGTTTTGCTGTGACCCGTGATTAATAAAATATGATGATTTGATAATATAAATATTGATGAAATAATGTGTAGCTACACGTTTCGGTGTAAATCGAAAAACTTATCGTGGTCTGCACTTGCTAAATTGAGTAAAATAAGAGGTTGTCATACTAAATTGTATTATACTTTAAATAACAAAAATATTTTGGTGACAATTTGGCCAAACCTAATGGTTTGAAGATATAGTGGCAAAGTATAAAGATTTAAATATCTAAAACCATTTGTTGTTGTTTTTTTATTGCCGTGTAAACTATTGGTGAACTGAATGAACATCGGGCGCCACAGTGGCGTGGTAGCACGTTGGCCTCACAGCAAGAAGGTCGTGGGTTCGATTGGGTCGGCTGGCGTTTCTGTGTGGAGTTTGCATGTTTTCCCCGTAGTTGCGTGGGTTTCCTCCGGGTGTTTCCCCCACACGTCCAAAGACATGTGGTATAGGTGAATTGGGTGAGCGTATAGTATATGAGTGTGTATGGATGTTTCCCAGAGAAGGGCATCCACTGCATAAAACAAATGCTGTATAAGTTGGCGGTTCATTCCGCTGTGGCGACCCCAGATTAATAAAGGGACTAAGCCGAAAAGAAAATGAATGAACATTATTATAAAAACATTATTTATTCATATTTATTTGCTCTGGGGAAAAAAAACTAAACTGTAAACTAAATATAAAGCTTTTTTCTGTTTTTTGCCAAGTGGTTTTTAGTATATTGACATAATTTGCACAAATTATGTGACATATCAAGCAGCTCCATACCTTTAAAAAAATAGGCAATAGCATTTAATTTAAATCACAGCTTGGCAAAAACCATTGGCCATGACAGCCAAAGTAATGCATATTGTAGGGGCAAGACACTTAGATTCAAGCAAGCATTTGATTGGGCAGAAAATCTGATAAAGCATATTTCTTCTAAATGATCATTTTCTCATTGTTTAGGAGCACACTAGCATACAGTTAACCTTAAAACTAACATTCTTATAATAAATGATAATAGACTTGAGAGTTTGATCCTATGGAGACTTGATCTACAATCATAAGGAATACTGTACATTTTTCACTAACTGACACTGCACAATGTCTCGCAATCCTCTGAGGACTCTCTTATTATTTGTCGCTGGACTAATACAGTGTTTTTGTATATTTTGTAATTACTTACCTTCATCTATATCATTGACAGTGATCTTCTACAAAAGAATAATTTTGTGATAGTATTGCTTCATAATATGACATAAAAATCTCTTATGTGTCAAACAGTAAGTAAAATGTGGGTACCCTTTGATCTGTGCAACAGATAAATCCAGAGGATATCATCTGTTCTGAGGGGTTCTTCAATGTTCAGTCTTTGGACCACTCCTGTTGTCCATTAACTCTTAATCAGTTGCTTCTACCAGGACTATTCTGATGACACATGATTTTTCTTTTCAACTACTAGGTGACCCGATGGTATCTGCACAGATCTCAGACAGCCTGAAGCACATCTCGTCATGGATGAAACCCAGCAAAGACTGAGCTCCTCGTCTTCCCTGAAGTTTCCAACCTTCTTCAAAAGAATAATAGTGTTCGACAGACGACAGAAAGTTAAACTGGATTGGAACAAGTGGAGGGTGAGTTTTTATATTTGGGTGAACAATGCTTTTAATCGGTTTAACAAGGGTAAAACATCCTTGCTGCTTGCACACACAACATGACATGTGGAGTTGTGCAAACGTTTGTTCTGAGTACATCTACTACCCATGTAAACAAACCTTTATGTCTGAAGTTGGAGTAAATATTAAAAGTATTTTATCATCTTCCTTGAGGTTTCCAACATTCTTCAAAAGAATAAAAGTGTTCGACAGACGACAGAAAGTCAAACTGGATTAGAACAAGTGGAGGGTGAGTTTTTATATTTGGGTGAAATATGCCTTCAAAATGTTTAACAAAGGTAGAATATCTTTGCTGCTTACACATTTAACATGACAGCTGGAGAAAACTACTCAGTGGTTAAAACATTTATTCTGAATAAATCTACAACCCATGTAAACAAACCTTTAAGTCTGAAGTTGGATTAAATATTAAGAGTATAGCCTACTTTCTGAAACTTTCATTTTATTTTTTTGCATCACAAAACATCATATTGTTTACTTTTACTTTTGTAAAGTGTTGAAGAAACAAGCAGTTTCATAAACCATTTAATCATATCGAACACTCTTGTTTATTACTCAGACTGCCTGAAGCACATCTCAGCATTGGTGAAACCCATCAATGACTGAGCTCCTCGTCTTTCCTGAAGTTTCCAACATTCTTCAAAAGAATAAAAGTGTTCGACAGACGACAGAAAGTCAAACTGGTTTGGAACAAGTGGAGGGTGAGTTTTTATACTTGGGTGAGAAATGCTTTTAAGAGGTTCAACAAAGGTAAAATATCCTTGCTGCTTGCACAACATGACAGGTGTAATAGTGGAAACATTTGTTCTGAGTACATCTACTACCCATGTAAACAAACCTTTAAGTCTGAAGTTAGATTAATTATTAAGAGTATAGCCTGCTTTCTGAAACTTTAATTTTAATTATTTGCATTACATAAGACCATATTGTTTACTTTTGTGGATTTTAGTGTTGAAGACAAAATAAACCATTTAAAGAACTAATCAATCATCGAACAATTTTCTTAGCTACTCAAAAAATTTATTCATAATAGTTTAATTTGTGTTTCTCGTGATCTGTCCAGGGGATGTCAGTATTGCTTACTTTTTTAGATGAATGTGTAAAGATCAAGTTTATTTGAGAAGCTGTTTGGGCACTCTTAAAGTGTGTTTGGGAGCAAATACTTTACTTGAAGATCCATCTGTCCATCTATTTCTCAATAGATATCAATTATCTAATTATTATTATTACTGTGGCAGTAATTGATTATTTCAGAATGATGGCAAGCACTTTTAGGCAAGCACTTAAAATATTCCCATGTTTAGGTGTTGTAATTGCACAGTTACTTGTTACTTTAAATTAGTTATCTATTCTTTCAGAAGTCATTTGTAGTATTGGATCATTTCTGCATTTCAACCTTTATTTAAATGATTTGTTTGCAACATACAGTAAAACGATATAATCAAAATGTCATGACAACCAATAGTTGTATGTAACGAATATATCTTTATATTTATAATAATATTAATAAATTAATGAGGCTTCAGTTTGATTTTTTTTAACGTATACTGATTGTAACTTGATGTTTTAAGTCATTTTAATTGATATAAGTTAAAATTATGCGGCGCCACGGTGGCCTAGTGGGTAGCACGTTCGCCTCACAGCAAGAAGGTCGCTGGTTCGAGCCTCGGCTGGGTCAGTTGACATTTCTGTGTGGAGTTTGCATGTTCTCCCCGTGGTTGCGTGGGTTTCCTCCGGGTGCTCCGGTTTCCCCCACAGTCCAAAGACATGCGGTACAGGTGAATTGGGTAGGCTAAATTGTCCGTAGTGTATGAGTGTAAATGAGTGTGTGTGGATGTTTCCCAGAGATGGGTTGCGGCTGGAAGGGCATCCGCTGCGTAAAAATATGCTGGATAAGTTGGCGGATCATTCCGCTGAGGCGACACCGGATTAATAAAGGGACTAAGCCGAAAAGAATATGAATGAAGTTAAAATTATTTATTAAGGTAATTTTAACTTTAGGGCAGCAACAACGTTTTTACAGCGTACTTTGTAGCACTTATGCAATTCCACATTAATAGGAAATATTAACTGTGAGCCAAGAATGCAAATGTTTGATCTGCCTTCACTGAAATATACCTCTTTATTTGATAAAATACACTCTTATGCCACATATATTGAACTATATGGCAAGCAACAGTAGGCTAAAATGTTACTTATTGTAATTGCATTTTTAGATTTAGATGATTACTGATTTAGAGCCCTCTATTCTTTACAAAAACAACACAATAACTGGTCATTTATTATTAATATTTTTGTTAGTATGTTTGATCTTCTTCACTTACTGATATATACCCAAACATCCCAAACATATTGCTGTGAATTGTTTTAAGTATCTAAAAAATATGTTACAAAAAAACATCCGTTCCAGAATTATGAAACGTTTAAATTATGAAATGGTACATTACTCTAAACTTTATTTGAAATTAAAGTAGAAAAGAGTATTCATTCATTCATTCATTCATTCATTCATTCATTCATTCATTTGTTCATTCACTTTCCTTTAGCTTAGTCCCTTTAATCATCAGGGGTCACCAGAGCAGAATGAACTGCTAACTTATCCAGCATGTTTTACACAGCAGATGCTCTTACAGCCGCAACCCAGTACTGGGAAACATTCATACTAGGGTTGGGTCGATAGACGATGAACATCGTCCATCACCTATGGCCGATATGATGCTGAGCTGGCATCGTGATTCTCCACCCTGCCCCCATTGCTGCAGCAACCCGCTCACAAAAAATACACATCTAGGCCCCGTTTACACTAATACGTCTTAGTTTTGAAATGGCATTTTAGAACGAAAACGATGCACGTCCATACTGACGTTTCACCAACACGGGGAAAACATGCAAACTCCACACAGAAATGCCAACTGGCCTAGCTGGGACTCGAACCAGCGACCATCTTACTGTAAGGCCACTGTGTCACCTAGAAAAGAGTATTCAAATTAAATTCTTACTAGTAAAAATGCAATTACATGTAATGTTGGGAACATTTTAAGCCTAAATGGTTTGCCATATAACGTAATATATGTGAGATGAAAACGGAGTCTGTTGTGTGTCTAGTTTGCTGATAGGGCTCGTGTAAACAATTTTTTAAAGAGCCATAAATATGAGATGAAGTCAAATATGTGGTTATTTTGGAAACATGAATCTGTGCCAGCCTTCCACCATGTTCATGATACCACTTAATGGTACATTAAAAACAATGTCCTATAAATATTTATGCATAGGAGCTATACGTATTTTAACCACATATTAAAGTTTGAAATACATCTAAGCATGACCATAGTTGGTTTAAACAAACGAGACGAGCAGATTCCAGGTCCGTTTTCAGAGCCTTATTGGGGCTGCAGTGACTCCTGCGTGCTTCCACAGTGAGTGAATGAAACTGGGGCATCTTTTAAAGGGGATCTATTATGCAAAAATCAATTTTATATGGGGTTTAATCACAACAGTCTGTGACTATAGCCAGCATCAAATAGTAAAAATGAATTAATTCTATCATTTTATAACCTCTATTTTTGATAAGAAGTCAGCAGAAACACTTTGACTGACATTCTCCCTTTGTACGTGTCATCAGAGGGGGAAAGCTCTCCCCATTAGTGACCATCTCTTCAATGAACACCAGAGTCTCCATAGACGGCCTTCTTCTGAGTCACTTTCAGCTTTTCACAGAGAAAATGTTAGTTCTGCTTTGAATCTGCCACTATGCTAAGGCATAGCCATCCGTAGCTCTGCCCTCTTCTGAAAAGAGCACAATCTCATTTGAATTTAAAGCGACTCACCAAAATGGCATAATTTGGATCAAACCCTTAAAGAGGCAGTTGCAAAGAGTTATTAAACATTATTTGTGTGGTATTTTGAGCTGAAACTTCACATACACACTTAAGGGACAGCAGAGATTTGACCCAGTCGTCGTGACCCAGTTTTTCTCTCAGCTGATTTGAGCGCAGCTGTTAAACATTCCAGAGTCAGACATGGAAACCACTGCGTCCACAGCTGCACTGGTCTTTCATGATCCAGCAAATATATAAACTTTTCAAAATTTATCGCACATGGAGCTTTCCGTGTTTTCACGTCTTTCGACTTGTTAGCAAGTTAGCAGGTTCTGAAAAGCAGCTGTTAAGAATCATTAGAGTTATTAAATTAACTAATTATTCAAAATAAGTCAATTTACAAACTCACAGTAAAATACACATATATAAAAACTTTATTTTACTTAATATGTAAAAAAAAAATTATATGTTAAATTAGTAATGATAGTTGTCAAATATTTCATTTTGTTTTATTTATTTAAAATATATTAAAATATGTAACAGCAGATAAAATGGAAGTTAAGTTGTTGCAAACTGACTAAATCTACAATTTATTTGTTTTTCATTTATTTCAAAATCAAAACATTCATTTCTAAAATAATATAGAAAATATAAATCACAAAAACACAAATGAATAAATAATTACAAATGTTATTTTTAAATATTCATTATAACTTTAAATGTCATGCAAGTATTAACTAATAAATAAATATAGTTTATTTAATTTTAGAATATTTCATACTTTTTAATAGCCCATAAACATAATCTGTCACTTTAAGGTACAGTTCTTGCTACACTATAAACAAACCTGTAACAAAGTTCAATACACTCCTAATTTGATGCTTATTAAAAGTTATTAAGACAGTAGTTGGGTTACTTGGTAGGATTAATACTATTAATAATGAGAATTGGTCCCTATTCTAAAATGTTAGCACATAATCTTTATAAAAGTACTGTTTTTACTACATGAATATTGGAATATAAAGCAAAAAAACTTGGAAAAACTACAATTTTAAATTATTAAAATATTAAATTATTAAAATATTCACTATGTTATTAAATAATTAAAAAGTCCTAAATAGTTATTCATTTATAATAGTCATTCTTGTCATTTCCTTTATTTATAATTTGACAATTACCCATCCTAATAAATAAGTTGATAGATAATTGAATAAATAATTAAATTCTGTATGAATACTATGGAGTAATGTATCTCATCCAGCACAACACCTCAGTTTTAAAAGTGACTCCTGCTACAGAACGACTGTCTGATGGTCTGAAGGTCTTTGTGTTTGTTGAATGGTTGTGTTGAGACTGGATTCCTTTATTGTTCTCTATTGGAGATCAGCTGGATCAGCAGCTCTTCACAATAATAGGAGCAGGATTTGCGTCCAGAGCTCAACAACAGCCTGTGCTTTACAGAACACAAGCGGATATCAACGAAACGTGTTTGTCAGAGCGATCGCCTCTGAACTCTGCTGTCCAGGCAAACGCTCGGTCAGATCTCTCAGACCTTATTAGGAATATACACAACGTAAAACTGCAAATATTTTGTGAAATGCTCAGACAAACTATCAAACTTTGGACAATAAATGACTTGTCTGAGTTGAATCTAATGCTACGTGAGATTGTTGTCAAGCTGTTTAAATGACTTATTTCCATAGACGAACCAGTCATTGAGCAATTTCATTAAGCTTGAAATATGATGGTAATTGATTTGTGGTGCAACATTATTTATTGTTTGCATTTGCTCAAGAATTGGACAGCATTATACGCACAGGGACTTTTCATTTTGAATAAGCCAGCTCAGGTGCTTCCTGTGAAATGGATATGCCATTTATAATGGTCATGCCATTATAAAATCGACCTGTTTAAGATTCGTTTAAAATCAATGATCTTCTCTGCCTGATTAATTGAGACATGATATAAAGTGGGTCTCACACAAAACAAGAAGCGCTGAATAAAATTACATTGTTCCACACCAATGTCTAAAAATATTAAAAAATCCCTTTACTCCAGTATTTTTTATGGATATTCTGCGCTTGCTCGCTGCTCTTAATGGCTATTGTGTTTAAAACAGTCTTTCATCTCATTTTACTCTAGAACAACTAAATAACTGCTACTTGCTTATTATATTTAATCATCGAACTGTAAAGAAACCTCATGAAATTGACAAGTTTCAAAAACCTTTTACTGAAAGTTTATCGTTGGCTGAAAAACATTTGCTGTGCATATTTTAGGCTTTTTTCCTAATTGTGCCATTTTGGTGACCATTACTTTAAAGGGCACCTATTTTACCTCTTTTTCAAGATTTAAAATGAGTCCTTTGTGTCTCCAGAATGTGTCTGGAAAGTTTGAGTTCAAACACCCATCAGATTATTTAATATACCTTTCAGAATGTTGGAACACTATGTAGCTGTTTTTGGTGCTTGTGCCTTTAATGCTGGTTCTCCTCGCCCACCGTTCCCACGTGCCTGTAAGAGTGTGCCTCAATCTCTACCTCGGCTGCGTCAGCACAGTCACAAACATGAATGAGGCAGTTCTCACATAACGTTTGTGAGAAATCCTACAGTGAGTAATTTCCCAATGATTATTTGATATATTCGTTGTCTAGTTAATTCAAGCCTTTCTGCGATGAGTCACATGCAATGTCGTTACACAATGCACACACATAAACACAAACACACACAGCACGCGCATTTAACTTTGCCCTGTTTTTGCATGGCAAATGTGACAGGATACAGATTAATATCCAAATTAAAATAATCTAAAGTATTATCTGTACACAGTACAAACATCTAATGTGTGGTCCTCAGAAAGCATTTATTGCAAACAAGCTTTGTTTACAAGGACTTGACAAAAAAAAAGTGAAATACACAGCTTAAAAAACACTCACAGCACTAAAAAAACCTGTCCATCACTCGTTCTCTTCTTCCTCATCATCATCAAATGCTTCCTCGCCAGTACTGCATGTGGCCTCCTGGTATTGCTGATACTCGGACACCAGGTCATTCATATTGCTCTCGGCCTCAGTGAACTCCATCTCATCCATTCCTTCCCCAGTGAACCAATGCAGGAAGGCCTTGCGCTTGAACATAGCCGAAAATTGCTCGGAAATGCGCTTGAAGAGCTCCTGGATGGCAGTGCTGTTGCCGATAAAAGTGGAAGCCATTTTAAGTCCCCTTGGTGGAATGTCACACACGGCGACTTTGACGTTGTTCGGGATCCACTCCACAAAGTAGCTGCTGTTTTTGTTCTGAATGGCCAACATTTGCTCGTCGACTTCCTTCATGGACATTGGCCCACGGAATACAGTGGCGACCGTGAGATAACGTCCTAACCGTGGGTCGCAGGCGGCCATCATGTTCCTGGCGTCAAACATCTGCTGGGTGAGTTCTGGTACGGTGAGGGCACGATACTGCTGGCTTCCTCTTGCGGTCAATGGAGCGAAGCCGGGCATGAAGAAGTGGAGGCGCGGGAAAGGCACCATGTTGACTGCTAATTTGCGCAGATCTGCGTTCAGCTGGCCGGGGAACCGTAGCGAAGTGGTGACGCCGCTCATGGTTGCAGACACCAAATGATTGAGATCTCCATATGTGGGTGTGGTCAGCTTGAGCGTGCGGAAGCAGATGTCATAAAGTGCCTCGTTATCAATACAGTACGTTTCATCAGTGTTTTCCACCAGTTGATGCACAGAGAGCGTGGCGTTGTACGGCTCCACCACCGTATCAGACACTTTTGGTGAAGGCATGACGCTGAATGTGTTCATGATGCGGTCCGGGTATTCCTCCCGGATCTTGCTGATTAGAAGCGTTCCCATCCCGGATCCGGTTCCTCCGCCGAGGGAGTGTGTGAGCTGGAAGCCTTGCAGACAGTCACAATACTCACACTCTTTTCTGACGATATCCAGCACTGAGTCCACCAGCTCGGCTCCTTCAGTGTAGTGGCCCTTGGCCCAGTTGTTGCCTGCACCTGTCTGTCCTGCAAAAGCAATACAATGAGGATTAGTTTGCGATAAAAATGATATACAACCTTCTTAACTGCTCTCCAGAGTGAACCGTCTAGCAATTGTGCAGCATTCATCATAGCCTCTGACATACTGCATGCCCATTTATGTTCATTCTTGGCATGCATTCCAGCCACAGTTTGTTTGGG
Source organism: Danio albolineatus (assembly GCA_903798035.1). Taxonomy (NCBI): domain Eukaryota; kingdom Metazoa; phylum Chordata; class Actinopteri; order Cypriniformes; family Danionidae; genus Danio; species Danio albolineatus. Next base: position 2,452,471 of record CAIGQQ010015131.1, read on the forward strand.
GGAAAGATTAACTGAGGGATTCTCGCACTTGTGTTCTAACATTGTTCTATGGATATGTGTGGTGTCAGTGACTGGACAAACGCAGCATCTGACCTGTTTACATAAAGATTTTATACACATTGTTCTACTAGCCAGTCATAGATCTGCAATGTAATGCATTTAAACATGTAGACATGCTCAAGATGATCTGTTGAAGGTCAAACCGGGCATGGGGAAAAAACCAGGTCATGGTTGTTGCTGCTAAACGGGCTGATCTGAGTATTTCTGAAATTTAAAGAGGGTTTAAAGAACAATAGGAATCAAAACTAACCTTAGTGATTTTGTTTGCTCACATTAGTTTTGTGATGAACAATTCATCTGTGCATGTCATTAAGAAAAAAGTTTGCCCTTCCTCTTTGTTTACAGTTAAACTCTCAGATTAGGTTTGTCTGAGGTACTGGGCGTGGCTAGCATACTTAACCACGCCCCTCCAGCTGTGAATTTCACAACAAACAGAAATGGTGAGGAGGAGGAGGAGTCTGTTAGGTTGTAATAACTCTCCCCAAACCCCTTTCCTCATCTTTCTGAATGAAACACCTACTTTTCTTAATCCAATCAGCTCGTTGTAGAAAATATAAGCCACGCCCACTGTTTTCTCATTTAATATTGCATTTCTCTAGCAACAGTAGCAGCTTCCTGTTCATGCGGACTCTAAAGTGATTTTTCTGTGAAAGAGAAAATATCCAGTGAGTTCTACACGTTCTACGAGTGAATATACTTTAATGTCAGGTAGGACTGCACAATATATCTTCTCAGCATCGATATCGCAATGTGTGCTTCAGCAGTAGTCAAGATATGCAATGTTGAGTCTGAATTATAGTTGACCAGGAGCCATAGAACACATCTGATTTGTAGAGTTAACCCATAATAGAGTGAACGTTTATCATTTGCATGTGTTTTCAAGGCATTTCAGGAGAGTTTGGCTACAAATTATTATTATTATTTTTTTATTAGAATTTTTGTTTTGTTTCTAGTACAAATATCTACATTTTAAAGTGAAAATAAGATTATTGTAATTACCTCATTGACAGGTAATTTACCTTGTTTTAAGGAAAAAATATCCTAATTTTGACTAATTTATTATAAATATGAAAACAAAACACAAATTTTTACTTGATCTACAAGAATTTGTAGATATATGGACAAGAAACGAGACAAAGCTATCTTTTTTTTGCATTGTGATTATTCAGTTTCTGTATCTGAATACTGTTAGACTCCCCAGAAAACCCGTCAAATAGAGCTCTTTAAACCATCTTGTGAAACTATTCATATCGTGATATTTATCACAGAAAAATTTAATATTGCAAGATCATATTTTTTTCCAATATCGTGCAGCCCTAATGTCAGGGGAGAAAAGACTGTCATTACAACCGAGGTCCACAGAAATGCTGTCAGCTCAGAACAGTAAACCACAACTCAAGGCTACAACTCAAATCTAAAAATTAAATGTTAGGAACAGCGGTATTAATGAAACTTCAATGAGAAATAGGCGACACATTGATACAATACCAAAGATGAAGTTGTCTGGTCGGAAAAGCTGTCCAAATGCTCCAGAACGAACACTGTCCATTGTGCCCGGCTCCAGGTCCACAAGGATGGCTCTGGGAACGTACTTGTGAGCTAAACATGCACAAAAACATCATTTGCTATAAAAATAGTCTGTAAGTATTGTTTCATGAAATAATGTACAGCTGAAGTCAAAATTAGTAGTCCTTCTGGAATTTCTTTCTTTAAATATTTCCCAAATGATGTTTGAGGAATTTTTCACAGTGTTCCCTATAATATTTTTTCTTCTGGAGAAAGGCTTATTTGTTTTATTTTAGCTAGAATAAAAGCAGTATTTATATCATTATGAGGTCAATATTATTAGCCCCCTTAAGCAGTATTTTTTTGACTGTCTACAGAACAAATCACTGTTATTCAATGACTTACCTAATTACATTTAACTTGCCTAACTAACCTAATTAACCCAGTTAAGCCTCTTAATGACACTTTAAACTACTATACACTATACTAGTGTCTTGAAAAATATCCAGTAAAATATTATGTGCTGTCAAGTTGGCGGTTCATTCCGCTGTGGCGACCCCAGATTAACGAAGAGACTAAGCTGAAAATTAATGAATATTATGTGCTGTCATCATGGCAAATATAAAAGAAATTACTTATTAGTAATGAGTTATTAAAACTATTACGTTTATAAATGTGTTAAATCTTTCCGGTAAACAGAAATTGGGGGAAAAAATGTACAGGAGGGCTAATAATTCTGACTTTAATTGTTAATAAATTGATCAAATTTATTTTTAAATAATATAGCAACCATTGCCATTCATATTTAAGTAATATAAGGACTTTAATAAAACATTATGCTGGTGCGGTCAGACAAGCCCACTGCATTCCTGTGAGCTGACAGCACTGTTCAGAGTTTAAGGTCACTGTGAGTTTGTTAAGGGGAGAGTTTCATACTCACTGACACACGCATACTTACAGGACGCCTCGTTGTAGTACACATTAATTCTGTCGAGCTGCAGACTTGAGTCACCCACATAGCTGCCGGCTGGATCAATGCCGTGCTCGTCGCTGATGACTTCCCAGAACTAGATGTGTGGCACAGTTGTTTTGTGTTACTTTAAATGCCAGGTTAGTCAGATACTATCAAAAAGCCAGTGCTGAGATTCTTTGCATACTCCTACACTGAAGGGTACATCAACTATGGCAAGCCCTTTTAACATTTAATCAATAAATCTTACTTTTACTGTATCTTTCTTTATTTTTTTTTAGCTATCTGTTCCTGTTCATCAATTTATCAAAAAAAAAAAAATGCTTATAAATTTCTGGCAGGACATTCCTAAACATGTCCTAAACATGTAGATATTATATGTAATTAAACACTAGGAATTATTTCAATAGTAATTGACAAATCTCTGTCAAATTGAAATATCAACTCTTCAGTTCCGACTATATATATTTAAGCTGTGACACGTGTATTTACATATTGTTTATGTCCCAAAAGCAATTCAATAGATAAAAGTACTTAATTAATAATACTATGATAATAGTATAATGCTATGATAATGATAAAATAACCGCCATTGTACATTTCAATCTAAAGACTTACAATTAAAATAATGAAAACAACTTTCTAGAAACATTTGGATTAAACATTTGTATATATTTAATATGTACAAGGGGCGACGCAGTGGCGCAGTGGGTAGCGCTGTCGCCTCACAGCAAGAAGGTCGCGGTTCGCAAGACGTTGGCAGTTCATTCCGCTGTGGCAACCCCATTTTAGTAAAGGGACCAAGCCGAAAAGAAAATGAATGAATAAATTATAGGTACAAGTACCTAACATGTATTTGTATTAAAATATAAAGTGCTTGTGTGCTGTAGAATCCTCCAAATACTTAGTCACAATTGAAACATAGAATAATACAAAACATTCAAATGTTTTACTTGTAACAACACGTTTCTAGTCAATATATTTTATGAATGAATTATTGGTATCTAATAATTGAGTACCAGTAACTTATCAATAGAACTAGTATCTAATGTATTAGTAAATAATAAGCACCATGAATTAATAAATAATGAATAATGTAATGCAGCTGTATCTAAAATAAGCACCAGTAGTATAAATATTATCATGTTTTAGAGATTAAATTATAAAAATGGTTTGCCGTAACGATACTATAATAAGATAGTAACTAATAATCTGAGGTAAACCAGCCTTTAAATGTAACGTTTAAACCATTTTGAACAACAATTATTGTATTATTTATTAGATTCATGTAATTCCTAACAACGTGACAAAGCATGGTTTAGTTTGGACCTATTCGGTATCCGAATAAGAGTGATCCTGTGCATATTTTAAAATATAATTAAATTGTTTAAAAGGGTACAGTAACTTCCAAAGCTACAATTTACTATTTTACTAAATATTAAAATCTAAATATTAAATACTATATATAATAAAAGCTATTGTTATATAAAAGTGTCACTACTACCAAATGAACAAGTAGTATAAAAACATACATAGTAATCACAATTGGAAGTACAGTAAAATAGCCTGAACTGAATCAGATGTAAGAACTGAATAGTTGTTATGTGAACGGCAGATGCCCATATAATCAATGCCAATAAATGCCAAAAAATGTTTTATTAGTAACAATAAATAGTTACTCATTTCTTATTACTCGTTACTCTGTAATGAAACTGAGTGAGTTGGTATTAGGTACATATGTAATGAAGAATTACTAGCATGCTACTAGTACGACCCGTGTACTTAACGTGTACTTGTTGTACTTCCCGAAAGTACTGCGTTATAATGTACTGTAACTACATGTGTTACATGAGATAGGTACTTACTAACCAGCATATGCAATGACTGTGAGAAGTACATTGGATTTAAATATGAAACAGGACTGTAAGATAAAGTGCCACACTTAATACACTAGAACTGTATACTAGTATCTAAAACTACAGTTAGCATGTAATGAATATTAGCGCGTTTTATATGTTGAATGTAATATCGGCTTGCCATACATCTCGCCACACCTATGCAACTGATGCGCCCTTAAAATGTAGCGGGTTGTTGCTTATTTAAGCCGTATTTAAGTAATGATTATATTTAAGTACACTAAACTACACATGCACTGTATGGATGAGACTTGCTAGCGATTACCTTCATTTGTTTTAACAGTGAATCAATCTAGTGAGGGGAAAATACTTTTGATTCACCTCAATCGAAGCGCACTTTTTGATTCACTGAAAGAACTGAATTATGCGAGTCAATTGTTTTGAAATCTGATCATATGTTAGATTAAATATAATAGTAATAATAATCATTATTCGCTTTTAGGTAGGTTATGCATTATTCAAAAAGGTTTACCAAAGTTTAATTCCCTAAACTGTATTAGCCTAAATAGATTTTGTATGCAAATAGTTTAAAATCGACGCATGATGTGAAAGGAAAGCAAACATGTAAAGTATGTAAATTAGCAGACCTTTGTTCCAATCTGGTTCCCGCACTGTCCGGCTTGAATGTGAACGATCTCCCTCATTTTGTAGTTGCGTGTGTGTTTGATTAATGATGAAGATGCTCCTCTGGATGAGCTCTGACTGTCTGTGAGTCAGTTTAGTTCAGTTCAGCACGTGAGCCTCAGCTTTCAGACTGTCTGACTATTGGACGGAAATTGATTGACAGATCAGCTGCGCAATCACGTGTTGTCATTTCTCTTATTCGCAGATTTAACACTTTCTGCTTTGGGAGTGAGATGGGTGTGTATGATTGCCGCTGAGCGTTAATGATAATAATAATAAAACGTGTTTCCTGAGTAGAGAATCAGCATATTAGTACAGTATGATTTCTAAAGCAGGAATTAATGTATCAGCCTGTTATACTGTGTTTTAGATCAAATAAAAGTAAAATCAGCCTTAGTGAGCATTATAAAACTACTTTAAAAAGATGTAAAATTGTTATAAATTGTATAAAATTGTTTATATACATATCTCCCATTGTCCAGAGCAACTTGTTTTGATCTTTCAATAGACAGTCTAGATATTTTTATTTTTCTGACAGAAATTTAATAGGTTTTCTGTAACAGGCCCTTAGCCAGGGGGGTTTAGGTGGTTCCGAAGACCCACCCCGTCCAGAATTTGTCCCACATAGCTCATTTGTCCTATTTTGACAATATTGTATCCCTATATTTGAGAAAATAACCCATCGATAAAGGCTTTAAGACTAAGCAGAATCCTCTGTTGGCTGTTGCTTCTGTGTGACTTTAATTTTGGCCAATGCTAAATATATTTTCATTTTACAATATGCCATAAGAGAAGTTATCATTCGCTACTGCATTGTTTTTAAACAGGCAAAACATTTTACATGTAACTTTTATTTTATATCTTGGGCCTCATTCTTAAAACAAAAAATGAGTAATAAAAAGGCGTAAAGCACCAAAAGCAGACCATATTGAAGTTGATTTTAATGCTATTTTGGCTATTACTTTTTTCTTACAAGAGAGTCTAGAAAAAAACTTGAAGCTCTACATTATTGTTATTATTATTATGTTTTAATTTTTTTTTTATTCAAATGGCCAAATTAAGAAAGTTGAATGTGCTGGTCATTTGTTATCTGCCTTATAAATGACAATGTTAATTTAATACAGTTAATACAGTTTTTTCTTTATTTAAAACTTTTAACAGATTCCTATTTTTTCTAATATATGATGTAATAAATATGTATTTTGAAAATAAGTATTATTTCACATTTCTGTATTATTAATCTCTAGGAAATATTTTTGGCACATCAAAAAGTGGTTATGATGACCATCTGACAAGCTAAAAATAATGCTTAAAAATGTCAATAAAATGCAGTATTTAAACCTCTTAATTAACTAGAAAATGAGGCATATAACTGCAAAGAGGTCCACTTTTTTGAGAAAAAGAACCACCCCTTTTTTGTGAAAATCTAATAAAGGGGCTCGATAAAGGGGCAAAAAAGTTGGGCTTCATTGCAATCAATTAATTGATTCATTCTCTTTTCGGCTTAGTCCCTTTATTAATTTGGGGTCGCCACCGCAGAATAAACCACAAACTTATCCAGCATGTGTTTAACCCTACAATAAGAAACACCCATACATACCCGCAATCGGGGGTGCCAACTGACCCAGCCGGGACTCGAACCAGTTCTTGCTGTGAGGCGATTGGGCAACCCACTGCGCTACCGTGACGCCCACTTCATTGTATTGTATAAGTGAAACTAATATAATCACACAACAATTTGCAACTTATTGATTTGGTGGTTATTAATACGTACTCTATGATCTCATTCGTACATTTTAGTATGATTTACTCGTCCCCAATCATGGTTGGGTTTGGAGACATGCCTCCTTTTAAAAGTCTTATGTTTTTGTAAATGAAAGTGTATGAATTTCCTTTATTTAACCTTTTTTTTCCAATACCTTGAATAGTTATTCTTCCTTGTGAGATGGTAAACCAGATCAAATATTAGAAAAATGCAGCAGCAGAAGTTGTTTAACCGGAGATGTTGCTAAAGACTTGCTAAATATTTAGTTTTCTTTTAGTTCTGTTTTATTTTTATTCACACACACAACATTAAATGTTACCAGAAATAAGCAGTTATGCCATAAACATTTACAATCAAGGACACAATATATATTGATGTCTAAGCATGTAAGCGAACATTAAACATGAGTGCAGAAGTATCAGTATCTGCAATCTGTCATCAGTTGACGTGACGTTTAGCTTGAGCATTCCTCATCTCCGATATACCGCAACACATATGTGGAGGCGCACAGCAGAACCTGACCCGTCAGTTTGGCCATGTACATGAAACATCGCAATAAAGACCTGAGGAAGGACAAAAGAAAGAGGATATCAGGTCACATTTCTGAACGGAAAGAAGAATAGTGCATTCAGACATGACTTTTGCTAAAAACACAGTAACAAACACATTTGAAAAATGCTGACTTCCACACAGTTAATTTGTGTGGGGACGACATGAAGGAATTAAGTTAACTTATTAATGTTTGCAAAAAATAATGTTCCCCCCCCCCCAAAAAAAATCAAGAATTGTGTTCTTTCAGCTCATTTTAAATGCTGTAAGTAGTTTGAGCAAACATAACATTTTGGAGTGTATTGCTGTGCAATGTGACTATGTATATATATATATTTTTTTTTTTCTCTGGAGAAAGTCATATTTGTTTTATTTCGACTAGAATAAAAGCAGTTTTTAATATTTAAAAAAACATTTTAAGGTCAAAATTATTAGCCCCTTTAAGCAATTTTTTTTCTCGATAATCTACAGAACAAACCATCGTTATACAATAACTTGTCTAAATACCCTTTCCTGCCTAGTTGACCTAATTAACCTAGTTAAGCCTTTAAATGTCACTTTAGGCTGTATAGAAGTGTCTTGAAAAATTTCTAGTCAAATATTGTTTACTGTCATCATGGCAAACATAAAGTAAATCAGTTATTAGAGATGAGTTATTAAAACTATTATGTTTAGAAATGTGTGGAAAAACATCTTCCCTCCTTTAAACAGAAATTAGGGGAAAAAATAAACAGGGGGGTTAATAATTCTGACTTCAACTGTGTGTATATATATATATATATATATATATATATCATATACTGTAGTCAATGGTTTCATTAATGTTCTGCATAACAGCATGGTGAGAATGTTGCACGCTTGAAATTGTTTATTCAATCATTAATTTCTTTTTCTTTTAGCTTAGTCCCTTTATTAATCTGGGCACACTTTATATTTTTATTGGAAAATATACATGGGCAGGCTTGTTGGTTGTGAGTATATCAGCTAATCACAACAGACTGGGCTAATCATCTGACCAATCAGAGCAGAGTATGTTCTCAGAATGGCGGGGTTTAGAGAGATTATATCATCAAAGCTGATGCTACTATTCCTATTATGAGAAAATTAAAGGGTCCAATCATGATTTGAGTTTTTTTTTTTTTTTTTTTGGCACAGAAATCATTTTGACCTTTTGACCATGTTGTAATAGCAAAAGTATTCATGCCCATTGGTGTTCTGGTCTGAAAAGGAGGTGTGTTAACTTGCATTGTTTTGACATTAAAATTTTGATGCAACTTTTTTTTATTATTATTTAAAGAGTGCATTAGTGATATGCAGCTGTCGGTTGGACCATAACATGCACACACATTGCTAATTGCACACACATGGACACACAAATATCTTTAAATACTAAAAATTGAAGCAATGAAATGTTAAATATTTTTACTATTGTAGTAAAAGCTTTAACCTTATGGATGAACTGATCCGTTTCCTCGCTAGTTAAGTGTTTAGTTTTTCCATCTTACAAAGTGCCCCATATAAATAGATAATCCGCCACGGTGCTACCACTACTCATGAAGGAAATGGGAAATGAGACTCTGATTGGTTTAAAGTGTGTTACACCCAAAACACACCAATAACTCAATAAAAGAATAAGGACAATCCGTTTAGACCATGTGTCGGGTGCTGCGACGGTTTTTCCTGTTTTTAAAATAGCCCAAAGTGTTTTTAACTGGATGTAAACCTACAGCAGGTGATAAACAAAGGAAATAATCTTGAAAATATCATAATAAGACATTTTAAGTGTTAAATGCCGCTAGTAGCATCAGACTTTTGAATCTAACTGCATGTGCTATGTTTCTCCAGACAAGGTTTGATATAAATCACATTGGCGCTTTAAAGCCTGGCAGGAAATTAACTTTTGTGTGTGTGTGTGTGTGTGTGGATAACTTACATCAGAAAGTACTTGGCTCTGGTGCACTTGATGTCATATGAGAGTGTGTATATTTCATAAAGTGTGGCTTTAACGGTGAGGCAGCCCAGAAAATCCTTGGGGTTCAGCTTGTACAGGTCAAAGCTCAGTTTGGCAATCCCACTTCTTCTCGGCTGTCTGAAACTTGGCAGAACCTGTGAAATATGGATTGAGGACAAAACAAACATCTTGTGGGACGAATCACTGAACGAAAGAAACAATTGTGTCATCAGAATTCTGGCTAAATGCTGGTTGTTTAAAGCTGAAACACTGATTGTTTAATACATGATGAAATGAAAATGTTTAAAAAACAAAAGAAATAATGATGAGCTTCAAAACCTGAGTAGAAAAACAACCGATAAATGAGCAGCTGCAAATGAAGGAAAACTTGGGATTAATCCTGTCCTCAATCCTGATTAAACCCACTTTCAAATCTGCTTTTATTGTTCCCTTAATAAGCAGAGATTATGAACCAGAAAACACAGCTCTACATAACTTCACTATTGAGTCATGAATAAAACAGCATCAGTGGTTTTGACCTAAAAAGAAAGGTTTTGCAATTTTTGCTATGTTTTTCTTATTTTTTGTGAAATTATTTTTCTTTTCAAGCCTTCAAATTAGTATTTCAGTAATTTATTAATACATTTGCATTCAATTCAAGTTTATTTGTATAGTTTATTTGTATTCTGAAAGTTTATTAGTTATCATAACTTACTAGTTACTAATAACTTTACTTGACTAGTAACGAACAGCTTTTGACCACCATTAAAGTTATGAAATATCAACATAGTTAACCTGCAGTTAGTTAATAATAAAAATAATAATAATAATAATAATAAATTCTGACAGTTTAAGGTGTTTCTTAATTATTCTTTTCTTTATCAAGTAAATAAAATATACAATTGTAAATGCATTGATGGCTTTATTTTTTAAAACAAAAGCAAAACAAATTAAAACGTATCAAAATTCAAAGCATTCTCTTGTTGAACATAATTCTGATTTGCAGTGTAAGTTAAGGAAATCTGGATCTGTTTATGTGTGCATGTTGTTTTTTTCCCTCTTTCCCCCTCAGCTATACCAGTTTACTGGGTGTCCAGACGTCTCCTTTCTCCAGGACCATGAATGGGGTATTAGTGGGCAGAGACTGAAAGAAGGTCTCAGAGTCCACCACCGTCCCATCATCCTCCAGCACTAGTGTGAGCATCTGACAGGCTATCAGGAAAGAGCTGGCCACCTGTCAGAGGGAGAGAGGGTATTATTATTTTGTTATATTTTCATAATTATGTATTTTTTCTGCATGTATTTATCAAAATTCTAATTATGTGTGTTTTTTTCTGTATGTATATATTCAGGGTGTCTCGGTGGTGCAGTAGGTAGCACAGTCGCCTCACTGCAAGAGTATCGGCTGGGTCAGTTGGCATTTCTGTGAGGAGTTTGCATGTTCTCCCTGTGTTGGTATGGGTTTCCTCCAGGTGCTCTGGTTTCCCCCATAGTCCAAACACATGTGGTACAGGTGAATTGGCTAAGCTAAATTGTCCGTAGTGTATGTGTGTGAATGAGTGTGTATGAATGTTTTCACAAGTAAATTTCACGTAAATTTACAAGTAAATTTCACAGTAAATTTCACACTGTTCTCTCTTCTGGCTGCCGTTATGAGTCTCACAGTATTTTTGTCCTTTTTCTAAAAGTCTTGATAACACCTTTATGGAGTTTTTCTTTTATTATTTAAGCAAACAGTAGCTGTACTCTCCCATTCACTGCGCTCTGAGTTTACCAACTATGTGGACTTCTGCTACTAAGAAACACACAAATGTGAAAAGGGTCCATACCTGACAAGTCTTGCCAATAAAGCTCTTTTGAACTAAATAGAATTGAATTGAGAGGGAGAGAGAGATTGACATTATTTTATTGATATCACAACTATATATCCTACATATACTATATAACACAACTGTTTGATATCACAAAATATACTAAGGAAAATATCACATATAGAGGAACTATTTTTAATAAAACAAATTACCAACATTGAAACCATTCTGATCATATGGATTGCATAATGTATTTTTCTTTAAGGAATTTTCAAAACAAAACTCTTTAATAAAGTCTTAGCTGATGAGCGTCATCAGCTGGACAGGATTGTGTTTTGTCTGTGTCTCTTCACTGCGCTTCCACTTCATTTCAACTGTGCACACACTTCCCCCTTAAGGAAAACTCTCTCCTGTCCAGCTGATGGAGCAAAACATGCACTTCAAAGGAAGAAAACAACAATAGAGGCCACTCAATAGAAGTATAAAGTTTTAAATGAAGATATTATTCTTACAAAAAAAGTTAATTTACTAAAAGAGACCTTTATTCACCCACCGAAGCCACCTGAGGTATATTTTATTAGGCTTCTTTTTGACTCCTGATAAACAACAATTAGTAGCAATTTTACCAACCATAGTTGCCATTTCAGAGCTGAAAAAGCCCAAGATAATTGTTTAAATAACTCTGACTGGATGCGACTGAATGAAGAAGTTAAATACAATTATTGCAGTGGAGCTTAAACTTTCCTGGCCACGGACACCTTTAAACCTATTAAAACATTTCTTTCACAGTATTAGACTGAAACATCAAAGAATGACAATGTTCACACACAGAGCGAAGGCTCTTCAGAGAAGTGGTAGAAAGTGATCCAAACTACAAAAATAAACAATAAACAATATCATGTCCGCGGGCTGTTTAGATTTTTGTCTTCTTAATTTTTTCAGGTGATGGTCTGCGTTAGCTTTGCGGTGCCTGCACCCCACCTTGAGAACCACTGAATTATAGGATGCCTTGAGGGTGAGTATTTACATTTTGGGTGAACTAACTTTTTGGCTTAGTCCCTTTTTTTAATCTGAGGTTGCCACAGCGGAATGAACCACCAACTTACCCAGCATATGTTTTACGCAGCGGATGCCCTTCCAGCTGCAACCCATCTCTGGGAAACATCCATACATTCTCATTCACACACATACACTACAGACAATTTAGCCTACCTAATTCACCTATAGCACATGTCTTTGGACTTGTGGGGGAAACCGGAGCACCCGGAGGAAACCCACGCAACCACGGGGAGAACATGCAAACTCCACACAGAAATGCCAACTGACCCAGCCGAGGCTCGAACCAGCGACCTTCTTGCTGTGAGGCGATCGTGCTACCCACTACGCCACTGTGGCGCCCCCTTTAAGACTAACAGACACTAAAAGAAAAGTACATTTTGTTTTTAGGTGGACTTTAGAAATCATTACCCCGATGGAGGAGATGAAAGGACATTTTAAAGACTGGACAGAACCAGACTTCTGTATTATTGGTGAGCGTGAAAGAGTTTTTCAAATCCACAGAAATTGCTAGTTTAGCTGTATTGAGCTTCAGCTCTGGATATCTGACCTGCTCCTTGAGGTCAGCCAGAGAGGTTGCTGTGAAGCCTTTCCTCCGCCGCCGATTTGGTGTGCAGACTTTATACGGCCGCGGCTGAGGAGACAACATTCGCTGAGCCAGAGACGTCTGAACCGACGACACAGACCTACAACACACATACATTTGTCTATAAGGTTAGATGTAATCCATTTTATACTAAGGCTGCACAATATATCGTATCAGGACTGATATCACAATGTGCGAGTCTGCAATTGTCACATCAGGATCTGTAACGTGTTGTTGGGATGAATATAACATGACCTATAGTAATTTAATAGTGTAAAAGCTTTTCAAAACAATGTGTTTTTAAGGCCTGTGACTGCATGATTTCAAGCGAATTTAAACCAGGGGGCTCAATAAATTATAAAATTGGCCACATTACCAAATATTAGTCGTGATTAATTATTTATAAAATAAAGACTAATGTTATTTTACATTTCATTATTGCACTTCTGAACCTCAATGCAGTTTGATCCCAGCAAAAACCATGAAGCTTTGTTTATTTTGTTTATTACATATATTTTTTCACCTTTGTTTTATTGTTTTCATCTGTGCTTTATCTTTATTTTATTTAGTATAATTTTATGCAGATGCACTCCCCTACAAAATCATCCCAATGTCAAATTTGCCAAACTCTTGCCAAATAGAGTCACTCTAGTCACCTTCTGAAATTGTATTCATAGTGCAAATATATACTTGCAGAAAAACAAAAGATCTCAATGTCAGCTTTTTGTCCAATATTTTGCAGCTCTATTGTAGACTGCAAAAACCACTTATTATTTGGCTTTGCCCTAACCATATAACTAAACCCAACTAATTCTAAATGTCAAAAACACCTGATAATTATTTTTTTTTATTATTATTATTAATGTGACATGTCCTTGTTAACCACTTTACAGTACAACTAGGTCATACCCATGTCATCCGCTTGTTAAGTGTGACGTCACTAGAAGGGGCTTCCAGGTCCAAGCGCTCTATCAGACTGTATGGGGTGACTCATCAAATGGTAATAATAAACGTTTACAAAGCAATGTAATACTTTCCAAAATCATGATCGCTATATCTATCTATCTATATATATATATATCCATGCCTAATATCAGATGGGCAGAAAGTGATTCGTTTTTTATAAATTGTTAAAATTTTGGTATTTGTTATGCAGCAAGCCCAGAGACTGTTGTGTACAACATCACTTTATACAACATACAACATTCACTTTAATGTGTGATAGGACTAAAAAGTGGTCATGAACGAACATTGAAACCGGAAACAGTATTCCATATTTTACCGATACGTCACAACTTAACAATCTGATGACTCGTAAACCACATCAGAGCAGTGTTACCAAGCTGGGCTACATTTGATCTGTACCCCCCGAGCCCGCTCTCCATCTCTAACATCTGCTCTCCATCTATAGCACCTAAAAGCAACAGAAAGCCTATAATGCATTCATTGAGGTAAACAGTGATTTTGTTTAGGGTTTGGGGTGGTTTTTGTGTTAGTTTAAAGGCCATTGCACTAGTTTTGGGCTATTTTTGTTGTGAAAACCTGCCAACCCTGAGGAAGAGAGAGAGTGAGTTAACTGTCAACTAGATACTTAAAGGCATAGTTCACCCCAAAAAGAGAATTTACTCTTAAAGTACTCCCCCACAGGTCATTGAAGATGTAGATGGCTTTTTTGTCTTGGGCAGAACATTAAAGATTATTTTGAGCTCAATCTGTGACCCTTGGTGATTCATAGTATGGCAGTAAAAAGTGACAGGTTTCATTAATTTATTTTCTTTTTTCAGCTTATGAGCTTTCAGCTTTTCAGCTTTATTAATCTGGGGAATGAACCGGCAATTTATCCAGCATATGTTTTATGCAGCAGATGCCTTTCCAGCTGTAACCCATCGCTGGGAAAGATCCCTAAATACTCATTCACACATACACTACAGACTATTCAGCTTACCCAATTCACCTATAAAACATGTCTTTGAGCACCCGGAGGAAACCCACGGGAACACGGGGAGAGCATGTGAACTCCACAAAGAAATGCCAACTGACCCAGCAGAGCCTCGAACCAGCAACCTTCTTGCCGTGATGTAATTGTGCTACCCACTGCACCACCATGATGCCCTAGTGACAGGTTTTTAGATTAAAATAAACAAAAACAAACAAGTCCTTATCAGTCCCCATGACTCCTCATAACCTACTGAAGTCTTGTGAAGTGAATCTATCAGTCCATGTCAAAAATTGAGCAATATTTACAGTATTATTAGCTTTAATTTAGAACCGACAGGACGACAATGGACTAGATTCACACATGCGCCGAGAATTGTTGGACCAAGCTGTGAATTAAAGCTAATAATATTGTAAATAATATTTAGTTCCGTTTTGCTTCACAAGAACTCATCTCATCAGGAGCCGTGGCTATTGATTTGGACTTGTTTGAGTTTAATTTAATAAAAAATAAACCTGTCACCATTTACTGCCGTTATATTAATCACCAAGGACCACGGATTCAGCTCAAAATCTTCTTTAATGTTCTGCTGAAGAAAGAAAAGGCACCTGCATCTTGGATGACCTGTGGGTGAGTAAATGAACAGGTAAAAGTCATTTTTTGGGTGAACTATTCCTTTAAACAGCACTTGACCTATGGTTTTTCCTGCCTGCAGCTTGTCTGAATTCCTGACATAACAGCTTTATGACAGGATTTAGGAGTTTCAGGCAATCTAGCACAAGCTGAGAGTGAGTTGTGCTTATATAAACAGGAAGAGAACTGTTTACTTTAATCCAGCAAACTGTTCAGATTGCTCACTGTTCTGATCACTCAATGCAGTTATATGGTTTGTGCTTTTATATACTTTTTAATTATAATCAACATTGTTTAGTTGTGTTTGTAATTTTTATCATTACAACAAGCAAGAAAGCAGCAAACAACATTAAACTGTCCATTACAAAGAGCAAAGACTGAAATAGTATTATATAATCTTAATTTAAAACACTGGAAAATCTTTAAAGGTCTTAATAACTACTTTAGTTTAATACTTTTCATTTATGCTTGACAAGAGGTACAATAATAATTTAGAAAGACAATAAGAAATCAACAACTGATCCATTTAGTTGAAACGTTCTTACTCTCTGAATCAAACTTATACAATTATGAAATCTAGCACTAAATACGATATTAAAAACAAACACAAATAAATCAGATTAAACACATGTATAACTTCAAATATATGCATAAAATAAAGAAATAATCAATAAAATCAATAATCAACAATATAATAATTCATATAATTACCATAGTCAATAAAATACAAATTGACCCTCATAATAAGGGTCCATTTATGCATTGACAATCCACAGTATTTATTAATTTAGGCTTAATGTTTATTTAAGAGTGTAACTTATATTCTTATTAGACGTATATTAGCATAAACAGCACTTTAAATGTTTTTTGACGGTGTTTCAAACCAAATTTGAGTCAATTATGGACCAAACAATGTAAACTCTTGGTTAAAAATTATAATTAAATGTAACCGAGTGATTGGGCTTGTCTTATTTTACACAATTGTGAGTGAATTGTGAGTTAGGAAACATCTTATCATGTTTAAAATTGAAACTAAACAATAATGACTGTATTAGGATATTACATTTAAATCATGAAGGATTTAATCAGTTTATTTACACAGAAGTCTCCTCAACAATGCTGCTCTGCTGTAAATCCTGAAATAAGTTAGCTGTTATAGCGTCTCTTACCTCATTAAAGATGTAGGAACTAATGTTTTCGCGTACTCCATGCTTCACAAACTACAGGAGAGGATAAAAACACATTGAGAGAGCTGAATCTGGAAATACTAATACTCTGAGTGTGACCCGCTGAGGAATTATTGATATAATGCTGCACTAGTGATGGAACGGTCGAGTGCGCTCACAACATGCCACCAAAGGGGGCGCTGTTTACCTTCATTTCATGTAAACCTACTTTGGAGTTTATTTTACTATTCGCGCCCTTTTAAAGTAGAAATTCAAATCTTTTCCTGCTCACATATTTCTTCTAGGTTGCGAATAAACACAATACAATTAAAAACCACGGGGCTGTTGAATGCTTGATTCTAATTGGCTAATGAACATTCATAAATTGCAGCTAAAGTAGTTCCGGCAGGTTGTGAGCGCATTAAGCGATGTATGCAAAAATCACATCAAAACAACTAGTCCTACACACTGGAGTACTTTGATGCTATTTGACCCATATTCAGGATTTTGACCCAGTGGAATGTTTACATAAATATTTATTCAGATGCTTTGATAAAAGTCTTTTATTATTTGCTTTTACTGGAGCAATCAGACCACCATTAAAAATAATTTACAAATTAAATATCCATCATTGTGAGACAACGAAACGTGACATTGAACATAAAGTAAAATAAAATTACTTAGCACATTTTGTTTTGGTCTAATTTTATTTAAGAGCTACCTCAATGTCTGTTAAATGGGACTTTATATCATCAGTCAGTTCATTTATTTTTATTTTTATTTTTTAAGTTTAAGTGTTTTATTTATAGTTTATTATATGATTTATATTTATGAAGTGACAAAAATACAGTTTTATTTATTTAAATTATATTGATCAAGTGTTGTTTTAAAATATTTAAATCCCTCAGTGGTTTTATTTGCATTAATACTTTTCAATCAATTTAATTTATTTTAATATAATCAGTATTTATTTGTTTAGTATAAATATTAGTTAATGAATTTTATACAAATAAGAAGAATGATCATTTAAAACGTTTTATTACATACATGTTGCTTTTATACTAATCTGTTTTATTTATTTATTTATTTAAAATGTATTTATGTTAAAAATGTTAAAATGTTATAAATTGCATTTATTTGAATTGTAATTACTAGTTTTGAAGTATTTTATGATATATTTAAACAATAAATATTTTATCTTTTAAGATGGTTTTATTATTATTAATAACTGTTTTTATTTATTTATTTTAAAAGTTAAAATTATTCATTTATTTAATTAATTAAATTATAGATTATTTATTTTACATGCATTTTTTTATAATAATTATGCTTTTTACAAACATTTCCAGGGAACTGTTAGCACTCCAAAGGTGCCTGGAGTCTCAAATCCATAATAATTATGTGTATTCAATTAAAACAGTTGTAAAATTCCTAATATAAAATATCCTAATATGTGCTTGTTGTTGATCCTCCAGAGAGTTACCGCCATCTAGTGTTTACTTTGAAAAACTGCACAACAAAACGTCAAAAATCTAATTGTTTCACAAACGTTGGTTAATTTGAAATAAATATTTTTAAACCATATAATAATAGTTTAACCCACTCTATAAAAATGGTTTAAACTTTCTTATATCAGACCCAAGGGCGTAAATTTCATTTAACAGTAGGGGGGGACAATGAATGTAAAATTTCTCATGAGCAATTTTTTGAGGGGGACACAAATAATACAGTCAAATTGTACTTATAAAGATATGTTGGCACAGTGGAAAAACTTCGATTCTATCATTATTATTGTAGCATGGACACTGCGTCATTATAGTTATTTTCAAAAGTATTTTTCAGGTTCAATGACAAAGCAGATTTTACTTCAAAATTATTTATTGCTTTATCTTGTTAACAGTCCAGCCATCAACAACATACAACACAATTTAAACATGACTGAAACTGTTATTGTGAAAAAGATATATAAAAAAATAAGTATTGTTTTGTAACAAAACCAATTATTTAAAGAATTACAGTATGTAAAATCTCTAAGGGGTTAATTTAACTTGCTTTATTTAACATTATGCCATGACAAGTCGTTACATTGACTTTGGCGTCTTAGTTGCAGCACACTGTGCAAAAAAACTATTGTAAACAAGCCTACGTTAACTAGACATGTAATGTTTTAATCGCTAATGTAGCACATTCATGGAAAATTACATCGGTAATCAGCATTTTTGATGCTACTAATTTATGAATGAGTCTGTATCAACTACATTAAAGAGAAATCGCTTTATTTACAGTGAATTAAACCATACGTACTGGAGTTAAACAGTGATTTAGCTGCAGAAGCACGGCACAGGTACACCTGGCTCGTCTCGTCTGTGTAGAGTGGGTGAGAACCGCGAAAGCAGGCAGTGGACCAAACCACTGTGAGGAAGGGGAGGGGGAACTCTATTTCTAAATGCACTTTTTTGTGTTTGTTTTTTCAACTTACAAAATTATTTTAGATATAGATACATATATTTTTCACGTTGGAGGGTGCAATTTTTATATATATATACATTTTTTGGAGGGGGGGACAACCCTCGGATGCAGGGGGACACGTCCCCCCTGTCCCCCCCGGGATTTACGCCCCTGATCAGACCAGATCAGTTTCCGACAGCTCGTGTCCTCCATCCACCAGGCGGCAGTAGCTTTTCTCCACACCCTCATTTCCGCACACACCATACAGTACAAGAAAGAGTCTGATTGGCTGATATGCGGCAGAACATTGACTGAGTTGCTGGTCATTATCGCGAACACAAACTTTGATCGGAGCTTCAGTTCAGTGTGTAATGGCCTCTCTGATAAAACACATCTCACCGTGGAGATTTGCAAGGTTTGTCCGGTAAGAGCTTCATTGCCAGTCCGAGCGTCATCTTAGCGTTTATTTTGAGCAGGTTCAGACATGATAATTGGCGTCAGGAGCAGTTGATCTGTGTTATTGTCATGTTCGTAACTTTGTACAGTATGTTGTTATTCTGCACTAGTGCTGATGTTCTTTGTGTTTGACTTGTGTGTGCATTGACCTTTCCCCTACATAGTGGTGAATGATCTTCAACTTCACCTCCCTCTTTCTCTATTCAGTTTATTTCAATTCAGTAATTGCTTTATTGACATGACAGAAATTACAAATGTATTTCCAAAGCAGTTATAAAGTTTACATAAGACAAAAAACATGCATAATAAAGAACAGTAAATAGTAGTGTATATATACAAATAAATAATATATTATTCAATATGTATTCTTCAATATATATTTATTATTCTGTATATCATATTCACATATATCATAAAAATAATAATAGATCAGAATAAATTACATTAAACAATTAACATTTTAGGATAAAACAGTAATAAAAACAATAATAATCAGTATATTTATAATGATTAATTTATAATAATCTAGGTGTTTGTGTGTCTTTCTCTCTCAATTAAATGCTTGCTTTACTGGCATGACATGTTACAAATGTATTGCCGAAGCATTTGTAAAGTTTACATAAAGTAACAGATATGTAATAAAAACAGCAAACAGAGTAAATAGTGTTAAAAAAAAGAAAAATGATATTTATATATAATAATAAATAATATATTATTCAATACATCATGTTCAATATATCATATTATATTATTAATATAAATCAATAAAAAATAATAATAGATCAGAATAAACTGTACATTTAACAATCAACATTTTAGGATAAAACAGCAATAAAAACAATAATAAGTGTAAGGTACAATGATTCATTTATAATAATCTAGGTGTCTCTATCTCTCTTAATTCAATTCAATAATTGCTTCATTGGCATGACAAATGTTACAAATGCAGTTATAAAGTTTACTTAAAAATAAAAGAACATACATATATAATAACAAACACAGTAAATAGTAGTAGTAGTAAAAAAAGAAATTAAAGATATACATATAATAATTAAACAAAAATATGAATAATATATTCAATATCATATTCAATATCATATATAT
>CAIGQQ010015131.1:2473107-2511171 GCA_903798035.1 Danio albolineatus
TTAATGTTTTTTCGAGCAGAAGACGATATATATATATATATATATTTATATATATATTCATTTATATCAAAAATAATAATAGATCAGAAAACATTGTACGTTTAACACTCAACATTGTAGAATAAAACAGCAATAAAAATAAAAACAATAACAATCAGTACATTTACAATGATTCAATTATAATAATTTAGGTGTGTGTGTCTTTGTTTGCTTTATTGGCATTACATTGAGTACAGTATTGCCAAAGCATTGTAAAAAAGTATAAGATATGTGATAAATTAACTTTATCAAATTAATGGAATATACATGAAATAAGAAATAAAAGACAAAAAGGGGAAAAAACAGATGATACATTTGATGATAACAATTACAAAAATAATCATAATAAAAAGAGTCTAGATTATTTAAATAAGACAGATGCATTTACATTAACCATTTCTTATGGTGTACATATTTTGCAGCCAGTTTAGATGTCAATTCATCCTCTCAGAGTTCCTGGTGAGTCATTTAAATAAAATAATAATAATGGTTCAAATTGGGGAAAATATTTCTCTAGTAGTGGTGAAATTCTCTCTAACACAATTCTCTCTAAATTGTCTTTAGTTACATTATTACTAAAGCATTTTTATATGTATAGAATATGTAAATAATATTTAAAATTACCACATAAAATAAATGACAGAAAATACACAATGTATAAATACAAGCAAATAGAAATAACTAATAAAAGCAGGGAATACTTTTCAAAATTAAATGTTTAAAACACCCACTTAAAGTTAAAGTTGTCTTTTTTTATACTTTAACGAAACCAATTTATGCATGTATAGAATAGTATTAGTATAATTAGAAAATTATTTAAATATTTAATTCTAATATTTAAATAAAATGACAAATGAAAACTACTCCAAACAGGTAATGTTTTTCATTATTAAATATTTAAAACACACACTTCAAGTTTGAGTTGTCTTTTTTACAGTATTAAAGCATTTTATGCAATTATAGAAGATGTAAATATTTGAAATTATTTAAATATTTAAATAAAATGTAAATATTTAACACACACACTCACACTTCAAGTTAGTTATTTTTTGTTACAGTATAACTAAAGCATTTTATGTATGCATAGAATATGTAAATATTTAAATTTCAGTCTTTAAATAAAATGTAAATGACTGCATAAAGTCAAAAAGAAAAAACAACAAAAATATTAATTATGATTATACAGTTACAAACAGCGTAATTAAAAAAGTGTAATTAAATAATGCATAAAATGCTATTATAATAATAATACATTATAATAAATAATTATTTAAAATGTCAAATAATAAAAAATAATTGTAGAATAATTTATTACAATTTATACAATACAAATATTTTTAAATTAAATCAAAATTAACTCTATAGCATATAGGAAGTTATGTTGCTTCAGTTTTGTGCAAGTTTACGACAAGATGATGTGTGTCTTGCTGCTGTTTGTGGAGTTTACATCAAAACGTGACTTGGTAAACACACACAGAATCATTCATTTCACGCGATGCTGCCCACTAAACAAAACATCAGCCAATTAAGCATCATCTTATTATGTCTCTAACCTAAATGTGTAAATGTATTCATGACATTGATAATGAAGCATATACTGTGTCTCTATAAAGTGTTGTTTGTAATGAATTGTGACTTGTGTCCAGATCGAGTAAGACTGCATTCATACCGTGTGTTCAGCTGCACAGCACTGCAGTAATGGGAGCATCAGTGGAGGATTTCAACAAGGCCAAGGACAAGCTCAACACTCTGAAGAAGGATCCGGGCAATGAAGTCAAACTCAAGATCTATGCGCTCTTCAAACAGGTCAGCAAATGAGCTATAGCTTCACGCTCTGGTTTATATTCCTAAAAGTGAATGTACACCGCATACATTTTCATTTTCATTTTTTAATGATATTTTTTAGTCATATTATGGTGTAGTGGTTAAGTCAGTATTTAAGTGAAATATGTTAAAGCTGCACATATTCTCCCTTCAAATTCTTTTGACATTTTTTGCGTTTGTCACATTTATTCAGTTCAATTCATGTTCATTTCTAAAGCACTTTTACAATGTAGATTGTGTCAAAGCAGCTTCACATAGAAGTTCTAGTACATTAAAACTGTGTTAGTCCAAATTTCAGAGTTGCAAATGCAGTTATAAAGTTTACATAAAAATAAAACATACATAAAAACAGTAGTAGTAGTAGTAGTAGTAGTAAAAACAGAAATTACAGATAAATAATATATATAAAGATAAAGATAAATTATATATAAATAATATATCATATTTTTCAATATCATATTCATATATATATATAGATTCATTTATAGATTTATAGATTCAGTTTAGCTTGTTCAATTCACCTAAAGCACTTGTCTTTACACTCTGGGGGAAATCAGAGCACCCGGAGGAAACCCACGCCAACATGGGCAGAACATGCAAACTCAACACCGAAATGCACACTGGCCAAGTCTAGACTCGAACCATAGACCTTCTTGCTGTGAGACTTCAGTGCTAACCACTTAGCTACCATGTCACCCACCTTTATATAATTACCTTTAATTATATATAATTAAGATTAATAAATATCCAAAATCAAAGTTTGTTTGTTGTTGTAACATTTGTGCGTATACACAGTTTATATAAATTCAATTGTTTTATGTATGATTGTTTTAAATAAATAGTTCAAAATATTATTTTAAATATAATATATATTTACAGTAGTCAACTGTTCTAAGACAAGAATGGCTGTTGTTCAATTGATTTAGGAAAACTTTGATAAATGATGATGATCCACTTTAAATGTTTACTGCTGTATGTATATCTCTGTTCTGTTTTATGTTTGCATTTCACATTTTGTCAAACTGATTAGTTTCAATTAATATTTGCCCAGCACTGAAAAACTATACTTACTATAAGTAAAGAAATGTTTCTTGATGACAAGATTACAATCATTTCGGAAGGATTAAATGACCCTGTAGACTGAAATTACAGCTGAATATTCTGCTTTGCATTATATTATTCATCATATATTTTGTTTCAGTCTATTCAGATAGAAAACGGTCACGTAAAATGTAATTGTAAATATTTCACAATATTACTTTTTAAACTATTGTTTCTGATCAGATGAGTGGTCTTGGAATGTGGAAATATACAGCTAAAATTAAAACAGACTGAAATTTCATGGTTTGTTTGACACTTTTCATTTATTTATTTTTTTTCAGCGTAGTTTTCCTGTCAAAAATGTATATGGTCACATTTTACTGTGGCAATAAACGTACTGAAAAAACTATTATTACAGATTTTTATTGATGGAATCAACGTAGCTGCTTTGTCATTACATAAGTTTAAAGAGGTTGTATTGTGGTTTTAGCTGAGGATGTTTCAACAGATCAATATGCTGTGCAATGCAGCAAATTTAGCATGTTTTCCTATATCTTTGTGTTTTGTATATGATCAGGCCACAGTAGGACCCTGCAACACCCCCAAACCCGGCATGCTGGACTTTGTGAATAAAGTGAAATGGGACGCGTGGAAGAGTCTGGGCTCCATCTCACAGGTGAGAGACACTTTATACAGGAATATGTGTGCTTAAAAGATTATATTTCGCTCATATATGTGTACAGTGGAAGTTTGAATGATTAGTCTTCCTGAATTATTAGCCCCCTGTATATTTTTCCCCAATGTCTGTTTAACAGAGAGAAGAGTTTTTACATAATAGTTTTAATAACTCATTTCTAATAACTGATTTCTTTTAGCTTTTATCCATAGCTGCTTTTCCACTATCGTGCCGAACTGTTCTAAGAACACTTTAGAACGGTTACGGTTGTTTCTGCACTGAGCCTGGAACGGCGCGGTACGATTACAAACCGTTCTCGGCACGGATAGACAACCGAGCTGAACTGTGCCAACAGATTCTGTGTGTTGACGTCGCGGCTCTGTTGCCAAGCTACCACATCTGGCTCAGTGGAAGCGTGCTAGTCATCAGACATCCACAAGAAAACTACACTACATTTAATATTAAAAAGCGAAACAGGTCTAAACGATACAGTTTGAAAAGGGTTTTAAAACCATAGAGCAGTCTCTGGCAGAGAAGGCAATCACTCACCACATTCTTATGAAGATATGTTATTTATTAAAGTTATTTCATTGACTTGAATAGCTTATAATTAACCATGTGTAATATAATCACTAACCAGTCGTCGAAATTTTAAAATAATAAAATAGCCTATTGTTTTATTCGTGGCTAGCGCTTGATTAATTTGATTGACATCCTAGGCAGAGACCTTTAATTCACCCACCTAAGCATGAGTTTATTGCGTGCAGTATTGCGTGCATTTTTTTCTGCTGCGCATCGAATAAAGCGAATAAGACAGGATTAACATCATCAATGTCCACAATTCACATGAATCGCTATATCCATGGAACACGGACTTGCCGACTCTGATCAACGAGGAAATAATTGCACTTTATTCAAAGCTCAGACAGCTTGTCAATTTAATACCAGCTAGACCACCTGAAGGACGATAACGGTGTACTGTAATGTCGGCCATCCAAATGTCTGTGGTCGAAAGTCAACTCTTATTTTTTGCTTGAAATCTTTACGCTGTGGCACTGTAGCTGTCCAAGGTACTGTTGTATGATTTAAATAGCCTGTATATGCATGAATGAATAAATTAAATAAATATGGATTCTTAAGTGTCGGTATTGGTTACTCAAAAAAATATCAATACGTTTTGACAAATGTTTCATAAAAATAAAAGGAGCAGTTTTCATCATTTCAGCTATAGGAAATTATATGATTCAGTTATACACAAGTTTATGACATTTATAGGGGCATGTAACATGTTTCTGTGTTTTGTTTTTGTTCTCAATGATCTCTAATATATAAAGATATATCTACGAAAGCTACGAAAAATATGTTCTAAAACGTCAAACAAGACTTTGCCTATAGCTTGTTAATTAAGACAAAAAAAAACCCTAGCAAAAATAAAATGATAAAACTACAAAGATAAAAGAGCAGCATTTTGCTAAATATAATATTCTTTATATCTTGATAAATGTGTTGTTTCATAATAGTTTTTATTTAACTTGATGCATTCGTTAATGTTTGAATATTGAAAGCAATAACAGCCATCGCTTAAAATCAGTGTATATTTTATATCCTTATCTATTTTTGATATAAAACCGCTGTGTTATTTAATTTGTTAAAAATGTAAGCCTTTAAGTGCTATATTTTGTAATTAGTGAAATGGTCCGCTCACTTTTGACAAGGCCTGTCCAAAAATATATTTCTGCTACTATAATACAAATGCACTATTATTGTTGCATTATCATTGTTTATATTTCTGCTATGTACGGAGATTTGAAATATTTGAAATAATTTTAATTTACACAGAGTTGCACAACATATAACCTCTAAATAAATACAGGTGCTGTGACATGTAGGCTAGCTATATTTAGCACCCCGTATGAGAGAGCAGCACAACAGTGCTTAGTCACATGGTTGCTTTCGCTTTGAAAAAAATATTTTCGGCTATTATTTAAATTTAATTGAACAAAGGGAGACGTTTACATTGCGTTACCAAGGCAACTACTGCTGCGTTTTGCGTAATGTTTCAAAAAGCTTTGTGACAGCACGACAGTGGAAAATGAAACCGTATCCGTGCTGTCTGGCCCAGTTTGGCACGGAATAGAACGGTTCAGCACGGCTCATGATGACAGCACATAATATTTGACTGGATATTTTTCAAGATACAAGTAATCAGTTTAAAGTGACATTTAAAGACTTCACTAGGGTAGTTAGGCATGTCCTTGTATAATGATGGTTTGTTCTGTAGACAATTGATGTCCAGTTTATCAAGTTACTCACTGTACCTCGATAAACTTCCCACTGGAAGGGTTTCAGCGCAAGTACGATGGATACAACTTGAGCCACTCTTGAACTTTTATTGCATGCACATACACAATGTTCGTCCACAAACTAGGCAACCTGAGTACTGACTAGGGCTGTGCAATATGGACAAAATAATCATATTGCGATTTAAATAATTGCGATTGCGATTTTATTTGCGATTTCGGCAGCTGTTTTTGCTTTTTCAAACAAGCTACATGCATTCTAAGTGTATTCAGTGCACAAGAAGTGCATAACAAAACATTTCACATTGAAATAACACAGTATTAAGTTTAATAAATAAAACTGTAGTAAAACTGTCTTTAAAACAGACAACATAAAATAAATGAAGATGAAGTAACCTCAGCTCTAGTTAAACACACACTGTACACATTAGTACTAACTGTCTGATAAACAAAACTGTAATAAATTGTCTTAAAAACAGACAACATGAAGAAATAAAGATGAACTAACCTTAATTCCAGTCACAACAATAAATAAAAAACGAACGTAAATCAAAACCACCTATTTGGTTCTCCCGCTCAACTTCGTCGTGCGCGGAGTGAGCTCTGATTGGTTAACATCTTTCTCCCGCTCAGCTTAGCTGTAATAGCCCGGTGTGCTGCATCAGCTCTGATTGGTTAACATATTAAAATCATGCGCACAAGAACGTGAAAAAAACTCTAAATACATTATTAGATAAAACTGCAGCCCTAAGCGATTTAGAAATTTCATGTGCTTAAATCACGATTTTTGCGATTAATTTCACAGCCCTAGTACTGACGTTACACTAGTCTGTCGAACTTCGAAGTTCTTCCTCGTTTAATTAACAGTTGCTAGGTTATAAATCGGCAAACTTCCATCTTTAATAATATACATACTGTATGCAAACAAAAGTGCATACATACTGTATGCAAACAAAAATACTTGAAAGTCCTACAATTAAAAAAAAACAAATTATAATACTGGGCTAATAATATTGACCTTAAAAATGGTTTCATAAAACTCAAGAACTGCTTTTATTCTTGCTGAAATAAAACAAATAAGACTTTCTCCAGAAGAAAAAAAATTATAGGAAAAATTGTGTGAAATTTTTTATGTGAAAAATTTAACATCATTTGGGAAATATTTGAAAAAGAAATTCACCAGAGGGCAAATCGTTTTGACTTACTGAATATATATATACACACATATGTGCTGATGGTGTGTTGTCTGTGTATCAGGAGGACGCCCGGCAGCAGTACGTGGATTTGATCTCGTCTCTGGTGGGAGCAGAAGCCCCTGCAGTGGCAGCACAACCGACCGGAGGAGGAAAGATCTTCCAGACGCTGCTGGTCTCCACAGAGGACAACATCACCACCATCAGACTCAACAGACCTGACAAGAAGAACGCCATCACTGTCGAGGTGAACATGCAGGAACACAGACTGCATGATCTTAGCCCCGGTTTTGACTAGCCGAAAGGTTTTGAGAAATCGCCGACAAATGCCTGAAATCCCAGGCAAATCGGTGCTCGTTCACGAGGAATAATCACACAATTTGAAATATGAAAAACACGCTGATGAGTCGCAGATGCTCGGGGGATATTTGGCGTGCTGAATATCTGGAGCTGTCGGCGAACCAAATCATGCCGTGTGAAATGAGATTTGACTGAAAATAACATCTGCGATCGCCTACAGCCAATGAGAGAGCAGCATTCACTAGTGTGGGCACCTGCAGGCCAGCGGGAGGTTGAGGAGAAGTTAAAAGCTCGTTTTCAGTTTATTCTGACCCAAGAAATGGAGGGAAAATGAGTGTAAATTTGTCAGGAGCCCCCGTGTCTGTTTGACGTGTCATGTGAGCAATATCACAACCCAACCCGGTCAAAACATAAAAAAGTTGAGAAGAGACTGCTAATTCCCTTCAAAGCCAGGTGAGCAAATATGGACATTTTCTACCCCATTAAAGGCTTCTTTCTCCTTATGTAGTTAATAACAAAAGATAAAGTTGAGTTATATCCAAACACACGTGCTGTTCTTATGCCCAATATGGTGATGCAGACGTTTCTAACAAACATAAATATTCATATAATAAATAATACTGCTAAAAATAATAATATACAAATTGTCATGAATAACCCCCCCCCACCCCCCACCCCCCCCAAGGCAATTAGGGTTGCGTTGGTCTGAAAAAGAACAAAAATCACACCAAACATGTCTTGCGCCTTATTGTGCCAGGTGTGTGATAGGTCCCTAATTGTTAATTGTATTGTTATAGGATGCATGTATTTTAACTAGGGCTATCAAAATTAGCGCGTTAACGCACACCAATTAATTTGAAATATTGAACACGTAAAAAAAAAATTTTACGCATTTAACGCAGTGGCAGTTTTTTTCTTATATCCTGTTGTAGCCGACGTGTGTTCAGGGCCGCCGCGTCCACAGAGGCGACCTAGGCAGCCGACAAGGGCGGCAGAATAGTGAGCGAACCCCCCCCTCCCTCGGCGAGTATAGCTGAGGTGCGCGCGCACTCAGCGGAGGCGCGCGATGCGGCGCCAGGCGAAAGTATAAATCCAGCTTAATCCACAACACCTACTCTCTCCCTCCCGGTCCACACATTAATCCGCGAACCGGTCACTTTCTTTTTCACTTTCGGGTTGAGGGCGGCGTGATCACCGTTCGCCTAGAGCAAATTTGATGAACGCGACCGTGCGCGTTGATTACTCTGAAGGGAGTCGCTTATACTGTGTGAGCTCGCTGTACTGCCCGCGTTGTCTGTGTGTGTGTGTGTGTGTGTGTGTGTAAGTGTAAGAGAGAGTGTTTGTGTATGTGTGGATATCCTAACAACAAGATTAAACGCCTAACATCGCAGACAGTCGCTCAGAGCAGTTTAGAGTTTAATGTTTAGAGATGGCGTGACCAAAGTCCATGTAAGAAGTCTAGCCTATAGTCTTTAGTACGTGACTTTGATGTACCCCTTGGTGCTTCTTGCGTCCTTGTCACAGCACCTGTGGCACAGAAATTAAGCACTGAAATCTGTGATTCTGCTTGTGAGAGACTTTTCTCACTGTTAGGTCACATGTCAACAGACTGGACTGTCTTTGCAACTACCAAAATGCTAAGGAGGACTAAGCAAAATTGTTTCTACTTCATAATTAATGTTCTCAACTCGCAAAACAACTTTACAATGAATACAATTGCTTGTATTCAATACTTTATTATTATTTTTTTTTTGCAATGCCTGTATTTTGGATTTTTTTGTAGTTCACTTAGAATCCAACATGGAAATAATTTTTGTTTGTTATTGGCATTGATTGTTTTAAAATTCAAATGGCACTTACATGCCTGTGTTTTTATTTTTGTAATAAATACGGCTTTTCGTGATTTAATCATGATTAAATCACAAACAAGTGTGATTAATTAGTTAATTTTTTTAATCAATTGACAGCCCTAATTTTAACATTGTTCAATGTTTTTTTTCTTGCTGTCTGTAGATGTACAATGAGCTAATTGAAGCTCTGGATCTTGCTGGAAAAGATGATTCAGTCATTACCGTGATGACAGGTGAATTGCTCTGCTTTACCGGTGTCATTGTGAGATTCATCAGCTGTTCCTCTATAAATCATGTGCTTGTGTTTAATGTGTGTAAAGGTAACGGAGATTATTACTGCAGTGGAAACGACCTCAACAACTTCACCAAGATCCCTGAGGGGGGAGTAGAGAAGATGGCCAAAGATTCTGGCGAGTTACTGCGGTAAAGCTTACACTACTTTTAGGTTGAGGAGTATTTCCAAAATGATGTTTAACAGAGCAAGGATTGTGTCACAGTATTTCCTATAATATTTTTTCTTTTGGAGAAAGTCTCATTCGTTTAGTTTCAGCAAGAATATAAGCAGTTTTTAATAAAAAATAAATAAATTTAAGGTCAATATTATTAGCCCCCTTAAACTATTTTTTTCACTGTCTACAGAACAAACCACTGTTATACAATGACTTTCCTAATTACCCTAACTTGCCTATTTGACCTAGTTAAAGGGCTATGAAACTTTCAGCGCATCTGCATGTCACGACCACGTGTGCTCTGTCTACATTTTAAATACAGCCGCAGGACGCACGTGTTATTATTCTCTGCAAGTCATCTGTTCATATGTCTTTATTAATTCAGCACCTCGAATATAATACCTTAGTGTCACAGGTTCAGATGATATTACAAATTTATAAAAATAGATTATAATTAATTAAAACTAGGCTATTAAAAACAGGGACTAAAGCTGAAGGAAAGGGAAAGTGATCAACTCTAATTAGCGATGTATGATTTTTTTTTCAGGGTGGAGTGTTTAAATATATTATGCTGCTGAATTGAACTGGACTTAATATTTTTACCGTTTGAATTGTTAACCGACTAGTAGTTTATTTATCACGCTGGAATAAAGAGTCACTAAATTACAGGGAAAGTTCTATTCTGTGGACACAAGTGAACTAACCAAGTTAGGGGTGCCATGTAGTGGCGGTGTGTGAATCTGTCACGACAAACCATATATATGTTATTGGCAACAAAATTTAGGTCACAATTTTTAGTTTTTTCAGTTTATTTAATTATTATTGTTAATATTATTATAATATTTTTTAATCTTAAAATAGGATAAGAAAACTTTGCAATAAATAATAATGAGAAACTGACATTTCATCACTTTATTTGCAGATTCTTGGTACGCCACTGATTTTGATAACGCCCCAAAAATCATTTTAACCCCGGAAGATGAAATTAGCTGACAAAAGCTCAAAATGATCCAGTTTTCCCCACAAGCTGACAGGAGCTAACGCTGTCTTAACTGATGCTCAACACACATCTGTTAAAATATCAAAAAAGTACTTCAGGGTATCTTGCACATTAAGATGAATACAAGTACAGTATCTTAAAAAAAATGTAGTCAAATATTATGTGATGTCGTCATGGCAAAGATAAAAGAAATCAGTTATTAAATCTATTATGTTTAGAAATGTGTTAAAATGTTCTCTTCGTTAAACAATAATTAGGGAACAAAATATACAGGAGGGGCTAATAATTCAGTAGGGGTAATAATTTTACCTTCATCTCTATGTGTGTTTGTGTCGTTATAGGAGGTTCGTGAAGGCATACATCGACTTCCCCAAACCTCTGATCGGAGTCATAAACGGCCCTGCGGTTGGTATTTCAGTGACTCTGTTGGGGCTTTTCGATCTTGTTTATGCCACAGAGAAGGTGATTTCTGCATTTTACAGCAGATCATTCTAGTTCTGGATTTAGGTCTGATTAATTGCATCTTTATATCAAATCTGTGTTTTAACTTTCTTTCCTATCTGTGTGCAGGCCACATTTCACACACCCTTCAGTCAGCTGGGTCAGAGTCCAGAGGGCTGCTCTTCATACCTGTTTCCCAAAATTATGGGCGCAGCGAAGGTACAGAATGCACAACATTTCACGCATTCACAGCAAACGCATTACATATTCCCTGCTGTTCGCACTACAGGAAGGTAACGTTAATGTTCTCATGTTTGCATTGACTTGTAAGCAATGCACCTTTACAGCATAAAAAAGGCTTTTACCCCCTCTTGGTTTGGCTTGGTTTATAGTTTTAATCAATGAACAGCTGTAATATATACAGGCTTGCATTATGTGCCCTTAATTCCATTTGCAGTTTTAAATGTAATTACAAAAGTGATGGAAAACAAATATCTGTACAGTTGAATATAGGTTAGTTGTCTTTACTTCTTTTCTGTCCTTGGCCAATCACATGCTTTACTGTGTAAGCATTATCAAAATACAATTTACATAGTTATAAATGAACAAAATAGATTGTTGCTTGTTTTACGATATGCTGTAATAAATTTGAAGGATCATTGTTTTTCTTTTAACACGTATATGTAGACATTGCATGAAACATTAGGTTATGAAAATGTTACTTGAAATTCTTGGAAAAATCATGGAAACGTCATAGAATTTTAGTAGTAAAAATGTGAATGAACCCTGAAAAGGTGAACAAAAAATCCTAGTTGGTTTCATCACGTAAAAAATCCCCTACATTTTTTGTGCATGCATTATGACATCAAAACAACAACAACAGTAATTATAATAAATAGAGTTACAAGCAGCAATTAATAATTATTTCATGAATTTAAATGAATATTATTTAAAAATGAATGCATGCAATATTGAACTCCATAGCCCCACCAGTAGCCATTTACAAATTATATATATATTTTTTTCTATAATTAAATTATATTGGTGTTGCTCAGGGGCACCTGCAGGATTTTATTCAAAGTTACACACATATCCAGCACCACCCCACCCCATCATCCCTTATTCCTAAAATTGTTTAAAGCACCTTGAATGGTAGCGGTTCCATGCGAGGAGGCTGCGCAGCTGGATCAGAAGTGTCCGATGAGTGAGACACTGACTGGGCTTCGAGGTGCTGATGAGACTGCGAGACAAAAAAAACATCACTATTGAAATTTTCAATTGTAGGAGATTATGATAAGAAAAAAATACATAATTGTATTTTAAGGTTCAAACCACAGACAAAAAAATGAACTGCTTTGCTTTTTTTTTTTCTTCAGTCAAAGAATAAAAATTTCCATTGATACATTTCATCCATTACTTTAAAATTCCATTATATAATCCACAGCTTCTCTTTATAAAAGATTCTTATTGCTAGTTTGGGAAGTTGCATTGAAGTTTGTCACATTACACTACAATACACAATCCAAATTCTACAAATATCAATTCCACATCTCGCATATTCATTTCAATCTTTCTAATCTAATTTCAAGCCACTTTAAGTGTGTGTTAATAACTCAGGTGTGTGTGTGTCTTCTCCGTTAGGCCAGCGAGGTGCTGCTGTTTAATAAGAAGCTGACCGCCACACAGGCCTTTGAGCTGGGTCTGGTGTCTGAGGTGTTTCCGGAAAGCTCTTTCCAGTCAGAGGTGTGGAGCAGACTGAAGGCCTACGCCAAACTGCCCAAAAATGTAAGTCTGACACTGCTGGAGCAAGAAACATACGACATGCACTACTGTTAAACAAACCAATCTAGTTGCATGAAAAAGAAAATGCATGAAATAAAATGCACGATATTGAGCTAAGCAACAAAAAAGGTTACTTCACATAATACATTTCAAACATTAAAAGCATGTATTGCATGATTGTATGTAAATGTTCAGAATAAAAAAAAATGTAAAAAGGTAAAAAGATTAAGCCTGGTTTATACTCTATACATTCGGCGAATGTGACGTCATCGCAGAGTTTGTGGAGATTCGCGTTGGGTGTGCGCACAAAATGTTTTGTGACTGGAGTGAACGGTTTGCGCTGTCGCGTTTGAGTTGAATATAAAACACTTAAGAGATTTTGTCTGAAACACGTACGACTGTGCAGACACCTTAATGATTCGCCCATGCGTGATCAAAGGGAGAACCAGATGACCAATAATTATTGGCTAGAAAAAACGCAACATCAGTGGGAAAGGAATAAAGTTTTTGTGAAAGTTTGGAAAAACCTGAGGGATAGGTTTGTTAAAGCTAAAAAAGGTCATGGTAAAAGTGGAGACCAGAGTACACAATTACAGAATATGTTTTTCCACCTTTCATAGGTTTTACAGTGATGTAGATGATACAATTTTGAAATTAAAAGCAATTTAATAGTAACAGAAGTATAATTAAGAAACAAATTATTTATTGGTGATAATGGTCAGGAATGTTGGACCAATATTGCCTTTTTAGCATATCAGTAGAGGACACAAACTAGCCAGAAAGTAATGTGTGAATTATTGAGCGGGCTAAATGTAGTATTTTTTTAGTAAGTGTGCTTTATTTTGCTTTTATTCTATTCTTTATTTTATTCATATTAAATATACATTTGTAGAGCAATCTTTGTTCTCTTGTCGTTAATATTTTAATTAATTTTATTAGGTAAAACCATCCAAGATATGAACAAAAGCAAGTGATGCAACAAAGTTTGATTTGGTTATACAAATCCTTATAATCATTCAAATAATTTATAAAAATAATAAAAACAATTAGTTTAAAAATCTTCAATAATATTAAAGATATGATGTGGTTGCGGAAACCTCCTACTGTACTTCTGTTTAACCGTCTGATTTTTCTTTTGACCGTCTGTGACGCAGCGCCAGGCGAAAGTATAAATTAGGCTTTAGAAAAGTACAACAGGAAACACTACAATGATGTCATTTAGTAAAAGTTAGTTAATGATTTAAAGTGAGAAATAGCCATATTAATAAGGTTAATTAAAAAAATGTAACTAAAGGTTTAAGATTTTTTATTTATTATTAATTCCATTTAATAAAGTAAAACCTTTTATTTGAATGCGTTATGGGTAGGACTAAATGGAATTTGCAGACAGTTCTGCAGAGAAATTTGTAAAAAATCTGCAGATTTATGCTGAATAATTTGGGGAGTAACTTTACAAAAAAAAACATAAAAACACAGCTTGTTAACGTTTATTTAATGTTTACTATGCAAATCCATCTAAATCCACTTATTTGGTAAACAAAGCAGGTCTCTCATATAATATATCTAGTAAAAGACAGAAAACATTACTTTACAAACTGTATTGTAAATAAATCAGACAAACGTTTTCATATTAGTCAATAATATTACTGAAATTAATATAAAAACTGAATAAATATAAATTTACACACATTTACACAAGTAAATAAATACTCCATGGGTTAAAAATCTGTGGACCTAGTTATTAGGTACGAACTTTTAACCATTGTAAATGGAGCCTTGTTGACATTTGTCAACAAACAAGCTTACAAATAGTCACTTTTCAGCAGTTATTGACCACATTAATGTGAACATATTAAAGCTTGTAAATAAATGACCTCGATGAGTTATATCTACGAATACAACATGTTTGCATGCACATTTTCACAACACATGCACATATAGAAACGCACTGCAAATAAACCACAAAGGAAATGTGTCGGTGTTGTCCTAGTTTAGCCTAGTGGTTGCTTTACCTTAATTGTTAGAGAGTTGGACTTGAGATTGGAAGGTTGCATGTTTGAGTCCTGGCTCCAACAGTTATTGTCGGTAGTGGGAGTGAATTTGAGATCACTAAATGCTGATGTTCATGTTAGATCAGTCCAAACTCACTGAGAGAAGAACACACACACACACGTTGTTGTGTATTAGGCAGAAGGTTTTTGTGAGAATTTCATAAATACAAAAATATAAATAAATGTGACTCACTGTTTCATTTGGGACTGCACTAAACACTACACGATTGAGTGTTTAAATGCGTGGTCTATGTTAGGGCTGAATGATAATTAGATCTTATGTTTATTCTACGCTATAAAGATTTACCATAGACTGGTATATTTCATGAGTTTCTTCAGGGCATATTTGATTGTTCTGTGCGGCTCGAGAGCACTCCCTGACCTTCTGGAGGAGATTTACTACTGATCACATCACTATACCTTCCTCACATGCGATTCTATGTCAATATATCATTCAGCCCTAGTGTGTGTCATCTGGGACGCAACATGTGTCTACTGCAACTACGAAACGTATCTGTGAACTGAACGCTGTCTGTTCCTCCTTCAGTCTCTGGCTCTGTCGAAGCAGCTGATCCGCGGTTTGGAGAAAGAGAAGCTTCACGCGGTGAACGACGCAGAGGTGGAGAGACTGACGGAGCGCTGGCTCTCTGACGAGTGCATGCAGGCCATCATGAGCTTCTTCCAGGGCAAGTCCAAACTCTGAGGAGAGAAGCTCACAGAGAAACACATAGCTAACCTTCACTTTTATTCAGTTAACCCTATGCCACGGCTGTCAAACTGAGTTCCTGGAAGGCCGCAGTGTAGTCTCTAACCCTAATTAAATACAACAGATTAAAGTAAACCTACAGGTAAGTGTGTTGACACCCCTGCTGTATGCTGCAAACACCAGGAAAAATCTCACTACTGAACAGTGTTTTTCCTCCAGAATTGTGTAGTATTGCTAGATGTAATCATGGCACAAGGCGGTGAATTTAATAATTCTGTAATTTAACTCACGATCATGCAATATACAGTATTTTACCACAAAACGGACCGTCCGTTTACTGTAGCAGATGTGCGACACACCCAGTGCCTTACTAATGTCAGTGCATTCGTATTTCTATCTGAGGGCCAAAATACTGTATGTTCCATTTCAGACGCGGGAACATGTTATCGTTCGCTCTTCATTTAGTCTTGTAACGTATTGTTCAAAATAAAACTTTAATATAAGCTGCAAGTGTATTGTTTATTTTAAGGCAATGCTGTTTTACTGTAGCTATTTTTATTATTTTTAAATTAAAAACAGACATGAGTCGTTATGCTGTGTAAGAAATGCTTTTATTAAATTATTCTAAATATAGAGCGTTTTAGCCATGTCCAACTCACTTTTAGGTCAGAACTATATTTATAAATGTATTGAAGTATTTGTATTGACAAACCAACAGTATAATTCTTATTTTCAATATTATTATTTGAGACTTTCATTTAATCATTTTATTGTGTAATTATAATTATAAAGTAATAATTATCCAGTGTCAACGATGCTTTTAGAAAATGATCTATTAAGTCATATTGTCGAAAAAAAACATTTATCTTAATACCTTTTACCCATATATATTTAATGCCTTCTACCCATATCCAGCTCACTTTTGGGTCAGAATTATATTGATAAATGGATTTAGGTATGTGCATTGACAAACTAGCAGTATGAACAATGTTTTTGTTCTTCATTATTATTATTATTATTGTTATTATTATTATTTTAACATTTCAATTATTTTGGTAAAAATTAAGCTTTTTGTGGTGTCAGTTCTAAATCTTTAGTCAGTAATGAGATACAAATTCATTCGTTTATATGAGATTAACCGTTCTAAGGGTATGTTCTAATACGTTTTATATACACAATTTTCCATCAGCTCTTAAGTATATATTGTTGCATCATATTCAGTTACTATATTTCGTAATGTTATTATCCTAAAATCACTAATGGTATTCCAATGACTGGCTGCCATAACAGAGTGAGTCCAGCAGAGGGCAGAACACACCACTGAAAAGACCTAAAGGTACTCGGTTCTTCCAATAAATCAGTTTAGCTGTATGTTAAAATAGTTTGACAGTTGTTTATATATTAATCTGATTACGTCACATGCAGTGCCTCACATAAACTTGAGTTAAGAATATATCAGATTTCTATAATGTTATCTAATCACCTGTGCTCTTCCTCTATTCTGCATCTAACAGGTGAGCTTCACATACTTTGCATCTGCCACTTAGTTTGCGTAACCTGTCAGTAACCGATAGCGAAAGCCTTGGCTAGTTTTGTTAGGGAAAGCGACGTGTCCCATCTGAAAGGTTAAAAGCGCTTTATCATCAGTGGGCAACGAGTTTGTGGGTACTGATTTGTCTGTGTTAGGGTTCACTGACTCGTATTATACGTCATTGGCGATTATGAATGGCAGGAACACATAGTTCTCCAGTTGTGGATTGTTGTTGAGTCAGTGTGCGCACCTCGTCACTCGGTCATTCAGTTTAGCCGCTAGTCAACGTCACAGCATTCCTGCATGCAATGGGGTATAAGCACACAGACGTTTCGTTTCAGTCAGCCAGCTCCAGGGCTTCCGGTGACTTGTCATCCCATACAAAAATCAGTGTTTATGATCTGATCTCTTTAAAAACCAGTGATCTTCACTGCCTGGCTGAGATACAATATAAAAGGTATTGGCACTGCAATAAGCAATAAGCACTGCATTAAATTCCATTTTCCGCACCATGTCTTTAAAATATGGAAATTAACTTTACCCTAGTATTTTCAATGGAATTCCTGCAGTAGCCTGCTGCAAATAACGCGCCTGCTTTTAAAGGGTTAATTGTTTATTTTTACACTTTAACAACCAAATGTATGCTTAAGTCTATTGATCTGATTATATTTGAATGACATTACAACATCGATGCTGTTAAAGGAACCTTATGAAATTTAAAATAGTCACAAAGCTTTCACCAGAAGTTCATCATTGGAGAATGTAAGAATTGTAAGAATGAAGTCAGATAAAGGGGGGAATTGTATAATAATTGAAGGACGATATCTCAGTTCTCTGGGGAAAAATATCAGTATTTTTAAAAATATAAACTTAATTTTTAAAAAAGGCAGGACAATTATCTCACAAGTCTATTTATAGCTATCTCGCTTGATTTCCCCCCCCTAAAAAAATTGACTTTTCCCCCTAAGAATTCATATTTTTCTCTTAAATATACAGATGCAGGTGAATGTTTTTTTTTTTTTTTTTACCTGGAAGCCACAGGAGCCTTTTAGTGAAGAGCTCTTCAAAGAACCTTTTTTTTTTTTTTCTCAGTGTTTTGATCATCTAAACAGCTCTTCCCTGTTACTAAAGTTTCATTTGTGGAATAAATGTAGATGTTAAAAGTTCTTTATGCATCATTACGGCCAATAAAGAAGCTTTATTTTTATTTTTTAATTCGTATTACAAATAGTGACAATTTTTAGTTGTAGTTTTTTTACTTTATTTCTCACATCTCTAACACACAAAAACCTTTCAAGAGTTCACACTTAGCTGATTATTGATAATAAAGCTTGTTTGGCATGCTGTCCCGGGAGAGAGCCCTGAGCTCATAAGATCCTCGAGCCTGGGGCTCCCTCCCGTTTGCAGGGTGAGAGGAGAGTGTGAGCTCAGGTAGATCTCAATGAACTCCCCCTCGGCTTATTTCCAGCTAGTGGCAGGACTGAGGTGAGGTGTATTCGTTAAGAGCTTGACTATGTTATCAATTGTGTTTTCAAATTACGTAGTGCGTGTTATTTGGACCGTAGGAGGAAACCGGAGAGCCCGGGGAAAACCCACGCGAGCACGGGGACAACAAGCGAAACTCCGCACAGAAATGCCAACTGATTCAGTAGGTACTTAACCAGAGGCATTCTTGCTGTGTGGCAACAGTGCTAATCACTGGGCCGCTGCGTCGCCCATCTGAAAGGAGGGAAAGTGGGGGGGGGGGGGGACAAAAAAAGTTGCACTTTTATCATTATTTTTACAGATATTTAGAACTAAATATCACAATATAAATAATCTGACAATTACCAAAAAATAAAAATAAATAAATAAATAAA
Source organism: Danio albolineatus (assembly GCA_903798035.1). NCBI lineage: Eukaryota > Metazoa > Chordata > Actinopteri > Cypriniformes > Danionidae > Danio > Danio albolineatus. The sequence continues at coordinate 2,492,150 of CAIGQQ010015131.1, forward strand.
AAATGCTGAAAGATCAAGTAAAATAAAAATAGCAAACAAATCATGACGTACCTCCATTTTGTCTTCCATGCCGGAAACGAGCGCAGTAGTGACCTTTTGTGTGGAAAGAGTCATTTCAAATATTTTAGTGATTTGGTCATATTCAAATGAACAGAAAAGAAATGCAGTGAACAACGGACTCCACATGCTCATAACATGCTGATACTATGGATAAAGCCATTTGCATTCTGTCACTGACCTGTACAATGAACATCTTCAGCATGAGGAAACGCTTATCTGGAAACATTCCTTCCTCATAAGCCTCATAAAACAAAAATAACATCCATATCAGTGAACAAAGTTATGCCACAAAAATGGGTCTCCATCTCTGTCTTTATTGAAGCATGTTATATTTAGAGATTCAATTGTTTCGGTTGTAACCAAGACTTACAAAAGCAAAACATACACATCATTTTTGTACATTACACAGTATTTAACTGTAATATGAATAGTATTTTACTGTAAGACAGTTATGCTTATATGTTAATATTGACAGAGCGCGTTTTAAAAGTGAATGAAATTACTGGTGGGGACATTTAAATAGTTGATGGATATTGGTGGGCACGTGTACCCTCCGTTCATGCTAAATCTACACCCCTGACTTATTGTATAAATAAACGTTTTTACAATATACTTATGATGGATTACCTGCATGTAATTACTTCTGTAATCAATTAATTTCTGTAATTTAAATGACACTGTTGACCACATTACACATTAACCCAGTGGTTCGTGGTCAATTAGGGGGGAATAGAGGAGAAAAAAGAAAAAAATATAATAATAATAATAATAATAATAATAATAATAGCCTCGGGATTTCCAAAAATGTCATTCCTTTTATTAAACTAGTAGAATTAACCCACTGAAGAAAAGTTACATTTTAAAAATGTGCAAATAAAAAGCTTCAGACTTTTGAATTTTTTGCGACCCATGGGGTCATTACGTTATATTAAAGACAAAGCAATAGCATCAGATGCAGCAGATTGATTTAATGGCACCAGGTTAAACTTTGACATCTTTACGGCACTCGTGTTTTTTAAAAATAAAGTCAGGCCACAACTATACATGGAGGATGGTCTCCGAGTGGCGTTCTGCAAAATTAAACATTGAATAGACTCAGGCCTCGGTATGCGTGCAAGGTTTACATATTTATGACCACCTCAGAGGATATTGGGGGTCACTGTTATTTTGGCGGTTGCGGGTTTAATCCACCCCTAAATACACCAAACTTGTCCCAAACCCTACCCTTATCTCACCTCGAATGATCTGCAATACATTATGAACACAGTAAATACGTTGTATTTATTTCTTTGATGCAAGTACATAGTAGTTAAGGCCACCTAATATAAAGTGGGGCCAAAAAAACTTCTGTAGAAAGTGGAAAGGCGCTAACAATGCACTCAATAAGACCCAGCAGAAACCGCGATCCTAACAGCAGACGGTTGCCTCCAAACCGAGAGAAAATAAACTCTCCAGAGCGAAGGTCTAACCTCACAGCTGAGGACACAGAAAAGCTACGTTGAGCTTTGGATTTCAGTCTGTGTCCTAGTTTGAGTAAGACGGTCCAATATGAAAATCCCAGGACGCGTGGCGGTCTCCAAATTCTAAAAGCATGTTTGGAGTTATGCGCTAATACGCCTCCTCTGAAGACCACTTATGTCACCTGCGGCAGAATCCATAATTCACTTTCCAGCTAAGCGGACGCATTAGCTATCTTTTGGGTTGTCCTACAGAGACCGTAAAAGACAGAGTTTTCCAAGCGTCGTAAAGCTGCAGGTTGTGATTTAAAGGCCGTCTTCCTCCAGACCCGGACCGGGTTTCGCTCGTCTGCCTTTTCTCCATTGTATTCTCATCCATTGTCAGGAGCGTTTACAGCGCGCGCTACCGCAAACATCAGCTCCAGGGACAAGAATAGGATACACCTTGTACAAACTCGGGAATCCCAGCAGGTGTCGGAAGAAGTGGAAAGGCAAAACACATCCATCACGGAGCTTCGCTATTGGCAGGACTTGAGCTCTGGCTTAAGTCTCAGGCCAGTGTTTGTCTAGCTGGGCTTGAGATCTTCAACACACTGGAGGAAACCGCCGCCAGAGGATTTCTTCAACATGTTGATTGAGTGAATGTAGACGATGCTGCCGGTTTAACCCAGGTGTATTGCTCAAGTTGACTACTCTTTCATTATGTTGGTGGCTGTTTTTGCCCCATTGACTTCCGTTATAATGGCATTTTTTGATTGCAAAGTCACGACACCAAGTAATCCCGCGTTCTTGCTTGAAGAGGTACAACTTTACATTTTTACTGTTGGTCATTAAAATTAAGCGTCCAAGAAGATGCAAAGCCCAAAATTCCAACCAAGAGTTGTTCAGACTGCTTGCCACTAACGAGAAGACGAAGGACGCCTAGAGTATGATGACTGAAATCACCAAACTAATGGCTTTAAACAATCAGTAAACGCAGTACAGAAAGTCACGTTTTCACACACATGCACAGATTGGATGTGTTCTATCGGTGCTGCATGAACTTGGTTTGCGACACTTATTGCTGCTTGTTAGTGCATAATCTGAGGGTCAGCGCATTGACACAGCTAGATTTTTGTCCCGTAGGTCATACAGATTTCGCTTCACATGTAAACGCATCAATCTTTCACAGCGTAATAGACACTACTCGCTAGTCTTGAGTATTTTTAGACGTGCTACAGTTACTCATACTGTACTTTGAGTTGTATTTAGGACAGATGGGACTATACTTTTTGGGACAATAGTTATTGACTTAATTTTTCAGTACTGGACACTGGTAAACACGAAAAACACACAGCCGATAGAGACATTTAAATCAGTGGTTCTCCAATTTTTTTTACTTAAAGGTCTCAAACATCTGCTTTGTCTGGTCAGTCTTGACTGCTAACTGTAGCTTACGATCACACCATAATTAAAACAGTCAGTGCATCACTTGATCTACCGCAAAGTCTAAATGTAGTCGTCCTAAAATCACTAACCGGTGTTTTCAAATAAACATGTATTTTAGTTCCAGATATTTGAATACACTCACACAAGTCTCTCAAAATTGCATGTTTTTATGCTGCCATTTTGAATTCATAACTCGCAATAGCAACTTTTATCTTAGATTTATGACTTTTTATAAGTCACGATAACCTTTTTTTAACGTTTCTTTCGGTGTCGGAAATGGGCTTCTATACAAACCTGGTCAGAACAGTAAAAAAGCAGTCAATCTGATAATATTCCAGTCGGAAGCTTAACGTATCCCATAAGGATGTAGTTATAGGGATTTCTGACATTATTTTGGACATGCGATGCAACCCACCAGCGATTCTTTGCATCGAAGTCGGTTGCTTTAACAAGTAGGCTAAAGACCATGGCCTCTAGTGTCTGTCACTAGAGCATCTTTAGAGGAGTGAGGTTTACCTGTACAGCACTTCACTGGTTGGCCTCTGTTACACTCACCCCCTATACCTCACTTCCATCCAAACGAACCCCCATGTGCAACCCACTGGTCCTACTGCACCCAATCCGCTCTGAGCTGGGACCGAACCGGCGATTCTTTGCATTGAAGTCGGTTTCTCTCTAACAAGGAGGCTAAAGACCATGGCCTCTAGCGTCTGTCACTAGAGCATCTTCAAAAGGTCAGAGGAATGAGGTTTACGTGCATAGCACTTCGCTAGCTGGCCTCCGTTACACTCATTCCAATCCCAAACGAGTCCCCATGTGTAACCCACCAGTCCTACTGCACCCAACCCGCTCTGACCTGGCATGGAACCAGCGATTCTATGCATGGGAGTCGGTTGCTCTAACAACACAGTGTAGAGATCCCGAACACAAGTAGTTGAAAGCACTGCACCGAAGCCAAATCCAAAACACCAGGTCATGTGAGCAAAATTATTAGAAGCACCCAGGTCATGTGACCAAAACGATTCAAATCATCGAACATTTCAGAAGCGTTTCGAGACCTGCAAAATCTGCGTTTGATTGACAGGGTTTGGGAAAACCGTCTTATCTCATGCAGCCTTGTGGACCGTGCGTTTGCACAAAGTGTGCTGCAAATGTTGAGTCGGAATCCCGACTTGAACAAATGCTCAGAAATTGCCACTTGATATATTTAAATAATATTATTTTTTATGACCTAAACAAGACATATTTATTCACGAAGTGTTTATTGGGATGTCAGACCAATGTTAAAACAAAACATGTTTCTAGAACAGAGCGTTTAAAAATTAATGTCTGTTCCTGCTGGTCAGGAACTCACCGCTCCACTAGATCAGTTGAAATGCTAATTGTACAACGTGGGGTACAATTCCTCAATGTGTGTAAGCTTTGCTGAAGCTGTTCCAGAGGCAATACGTTAAAAAATGGCCACTAGGTGTCGCTGTAGAGACGGGTTTCAAAACATTTGGAAGCTTCGACACATTTGCTGTTTTAGTGTTTCATGAAACCTCGCTCCTCCCACCATTTAAAGACCATGGCCTCTAGCGTCTGTAGCTAGAGTACCTTTAGAGGTCAGTGTAGTGAGGTTTACGTGCATAGCACTTCGCTAGCTGGCCTCCGTTACACTCACTCCCATCCCGGACGAGCCCCCATATGTAACCCACTGGTCCTACTGCACCAAAATCGATCTCAGCTGGGATCGAACCAGGTATTTTTTGCACTTTGCTAGCTGGCCTCCCGTTACACTTTATTACATATACTCTAAAAAAAAAAGGTTCTTCAGTGGTTCTTCAGAAGTTCTTTGCGATATTTGAGGTGCTATTTAGCACTTTTACTGTGTAAAGAACCTTTAAAGCACCATAAAGGTTCTTCAGTGGTTCTTCAGTGGTTCTTTAAGGTGGTCAGGGTGCTATATAGCACTTTTACTGTGTAAAGAACATTTAAAGCACCATAAAGGTTCTTCATTGGTTCTTTGGGAGGTTTAAAGTGCTATATAGCACCAATATTACTTGTAAGCACTTGTTCTTATAGCTAATTCTCATAATTCTCTTATGCCGGTTTTATTTGCGGAAAGGGGAAAGTAACATTATGAGCACCTTAAAATATAGGTGCTATATAGCCCCATTTGACAAAAGTACTATATAGCACCTATTTTTTTAAGGTGCTGTATAGCACCAAAAAAGGTTCCCCCCTCGTTACGACCAAAGAACCAGTTTTGGTGCTATTTAGCACCTTTTTTTTAGAGTGTACTGGACCACGATTATAATTTCAGACTAATTCAAGAGAGAAAAAACACACAAAAATTATTCAAATCCAACGATTACAAAGGTTTTGACAATTGTGTATTTACATTTACTGTAAATATATCGTTAAAATAATGACCAAACGTGGAAAATCCAGTTTTCTCCTGATTGGTGTGTTTTATATGGCACATTAAGATAATTTTTAAAAGATTTCAATGATTACACAAGTAATACACAGCCCATAGCAAGCACATATGCCACTGACGTCAAACCTGGAAAGAAATGTAGCGGTGCTGCCAAGTTTTGCTCAGTTCCCTAAATTAGCTATAATCCAAAAATTGGAGGGGGAAGGAATAGTGTCCGGATATTACAGATGACCGCAGCACAATCAGTGCAGGACGAGCTTACAGTACATGCCCAAGTTTAAAGGTTACGTTGGTTTCAATCCCAAGTAAACGATGATTTATCACAATGGGAGGCAAACGCCAATTCTAAGGTCAATATTAACACCATATGCGTGTTCATCGTGACGGCGCAGGAACACACTACTGTTTTTAAAACATTCGTAACCGTAAAAACGTCTTTTTGCTCCTTGTTTTTCTCTTTAAAACGCAGAATGAAAATAGAGCACATCTCCAGCAGGCACAGGCAAAGCACATTAAGAAGATTTGTGATGTGCATGACCTCGTGAATGAGTGTGTGTGTGTGTTTACACTTAACAGTGTTGTAGTTTTGGTCCGTCGGTTGATAATCTTGGGAGGAATCCAGCAGATGAATTGAATTCTCCTTTGACCTCCTCACGTTCCTCCACAGAGGGATTTAGCGTGTCCTGAGTCTTTCACGTGATCCGCCATTCAGTATTTGTGTCCGCATGAGGAGTGTGTGTCCTGAGGTAATCCCTGAAAGTGTGCCAAACGGCAGACAGAGCAGAGACACACCAGATAAACCTGCAGATGTTTATTTGAGGACTTTTGTAAACCCTGGCCCATTTATGAGACATCCAGGCATCTGCAGCGCTGTTTCGACAGGGTCACTTATGGTCAAATGACACAATTACTTGGTATTATGAAGAAAAGTAAAGATTAAAAGTACCTGTGAAGTGCAAAAGCATCATAGAACATTGGATGACTCCTGATAAAAACGACAACAACATTAGATATGGGTTTGTTTTTTTTTCTATAAAGCTCTAACAAACTTTTATTTAAGCTGTTTTTATTAAGCAGAAAATGACCGTTTTTTTTTCCACCAAATATTAATTAATTTCACAACTGTAGTTAGGTAATGTGGGTTCTGTCGGTAATCTGCTGTCTAATAATGAACCAAATGAAACGTTATCATTTGTTTAGAGCAGAGATGCCCACACTAGGGCCTGCAAGGCAAAGTTGGCCCGTGGTAACCTTTGATGTGTCCCGCCATGCCCTGTGAGAACGGTTTAGAGATAGTCATTTCAAATGTAATGTCATCTTGTATTTGTTTGTTGTATTGTTAAGCTACAAAAAAGCTATCTGAAATGTTTCAATGTAAATGGTGTAAATTAGTGAAGTTTAATATTAAACTAATTTGGAGAGGAGCACAGGCTCATAATTGACCCAGCTGGCCCATATAAGCCTATCACGATCCTCCGTTTCCTTTCTACAACTATCTTTGTCTGGAAGAAACCCCCCTTCCTCCACTTTTATCCAGAATGGGCTGCATGGTGGCTTAGCGACTAGCACTGTTGCCTCACAGCAAGAATACCACTGGCTTCTGGCCCTCGCTGGGCCATCTAGTATTTCTGTGCGGAGTTTGCATGTTCTCCCTGTGTCCGCGTGGGCTTCCCCTGGTTTTCTCCCAGCATGCAAATACGCTCTATATTATAGACAAGTGTAATGGTGCTTTCACACCTAGACCTTTGTTTGTTTCGGAACTCGGCGCGTTTCCCCAGTTAGCGCGGTTTGTTTGGAATATGCAATCATGCTCGGATCGGCGCCAAAACAATCGGTCTGAGATCGCCTGAATGAGGTGGTCTCGGCTCGATTGAAACGAACTCTGGAGCGGATCGACCGTAGTGAGAAACTATCCAAACCAGGCTATATCACAGTGTATTATGGATGTGTAATAGCAGGGCTCAACAATAAGGACTGCCTGATGGCCCGGGGCCAGCGTGAGAGACGCACGGGACAGTAGACATTGTTATGGTTATTTTCTATCGAGGCGCTCAGCCCTGGCAGATTTTAGAGCCCTCCTATTGACCTTATTCCGCTCCGCCCACTTTAAATTCTTCGCTCTTCCGCATTTTGTCATCCACCTTCCGGTACGGAAAGTCATTACATAGTATACATGGTTAGCTGTAACTTTAGAAAAATGGCACATAATGCTAGTTCAGTAAATGTTTTGAGCTGGGAGTACAGTGAAACCTCCCTGCAGCGATCAGATATTGGGCTCAGGGCTCATATTGCCCCATCTATCGTTATCGTTAATGTGGGTAGACGATTTGAGCCAGAGGTAACCTACTGGGATGTTTTTAATCACTTTGTCCACAAGGAGTAGATGGAGCATTATAAAAGTACCGAGGCCTACCAATATTTACACAGTGGGAAAGTTGGTGGTGTTCTACTACACAGTGAGGGGGATTTCGTCTTTTTAAAAGCAGATGTGCACCCCAGCCAGTCCAGCAGTCCATTACACTCAGTGTGTGGGCTACTTAGTAAGCAGGAATCAGTGGAGACTACAGGATGTTCGTGCATCGCTGGTTTAGGAGGGTCCTGTAGCCACGCAGCCTTTATATTATAAAGTAAATACAAGGCAAGTAAATATATAAATAAATAGTAATATCTTGTAAGATCTGTGTTAACATAAGTAAGCCATAAATGTAAACACTATTGCTGATGTGTGTTATAATACAGAGCTGCTGACTCTGTTACCATCAGCAGACTGAGTATCTGGTCAGATCTCTTCATTTGTAAGATGTGGATCTTATTCTTCAATGCTGAAGTCGCTCGTGTTTTAGAACTTCCTATTCAGTCGCCTATGGGAGAAATGACTAGGAATAATAAACAGCAGAAAACAGTGAAAACTACTGGCTCTACAAACAAGTGTTTGCATGACTACACAGACAAAATAGAATAATATAATTAGAAAAAATGCCTAAAAATGTCTAAAAATAAATGGAAGTGAATGAGACCAGAAGTCCCGAGACAAAAAGACGCGGAGAATAAGGTCAATAGCTGGACACACTGTCTTTGTACGCAATTCTAAAGACCTCTAAATTATTTTTTTTCCCATTTACGTTCCAAGGCACGGGTTGCTGTTTTGAGAGCGCGCGTATGACTGTTATACCATGGTGTAGTTTTAATCTCTCTAGTCTTTTTTAATTTGATGGGTGCCACAGTATTTAGTGTGCTTGTAAAGATGGCATCCATGCTGCTAGTTACTACATTTGCGTTTGCATTTTGAAATAGAGAAAGATCAGGCAAGTTATTTGAGAATTCCTCTTTGGTAGACGGAACGATAGATCTACTAAGGCGATGTATTGGTGTGGATCTGCTAATGTCAGGTAAACATAGCTTGTATAGTAAGAGGTAGTGGTCTGTGGTATAATGACTACATCGATGACCTCAATTCCATAATACAGAATTAGATCTAAAGTATGCTTTAAGTGATGGGTGGGACCAACAACATTTTGCTTTAGCCCAAGGGTGAGCAGTAAATCCATAAATTAGATTAGATTAGATTCAACTTTATTGTCATTACACATGTACAAGTACAAAGCAACGAAATGCAGTTTAGGTCTAACCAGAGGTGCAATAGCAGCAAGTGCAGATACAGGTATAAATTATAAGCTGCAGTTATAGAGAAACTATGGTGATATTTACAGATGGATGTACTATGAACATTATATACAGGTTGACTTGGTTATGAGCCCAGATTTACAGTAAATGATTATACGTACAGGTTGATATTAATAATAAAAGTGCAGATAGATAAACAATTACAAATGTATGTGTACAGTGGGTGTGTACATAATTACAAATGTACATGTACAGTGGGTATGTACAGTTCAAATACATGAATCAGTGCAATGCAGGTTGCTTATTAATAATCAGAAGTGTGCAGATAAACATAATTACAAATGTATGTACAGTGAGTATGTACAGTTCACATAAATGAATCAGTGCAGTGTAGGTTGCTTATTAATAATCAAAAGTGTGCAGATAAACATAATTACAGATGTCTATGTACAGTGGGTGTGTACAGTTCAGATAAATGAATCAGTGCAATGATAAGTGAATCAGTGCAATGAATATGTGCAATTTTTAAATGTGCAAATGTTCAGTAGTGCAGTGACTGTGAGGAGTATAAGTTATGAGGAGAGTGGGGGGTGTGAGGGGGTCAGAAGAGTCAGTGGGGGGGCAGAGTTCAAAAGAGAGACAGCTCTGGGAAAAAAGCTGTTCCTTAGGGCGTACTCACACTATGCTATCCGAACTGTGCCCAGGCCCAAACGGGCCTGGGCACGATTGTGCCTCCTCCTCTCTCTCCCCCGACGGCCCGCACTCACACTGCGTTTAAAGCATCCGTACCCAAGCCCGCTTACGTCATTATAGTGCGACGAACTAAAGATAAACAGGAGTCCACAGCTTTGTTAAGTTTGTTGGTGATTTTTTTGAGTCGTTTGCTCAGCAGTGGTGCACAACCCAGTCACAGCATAATGTTGAACAGGTCTATCGCCTTTGTGGCTCGGAAATTTTCACGAAATCGTGCTGCTCGTGCGTCGCAGCGAGTGACGTTGCGTCCTCAGTTTTGGGCTCAGGCGCGCTTGGCACTCACACTATAGCGTACCGCGCCTGAGCCCAAGTGAACTGGGCTCCAGCACACCTCTTCCAACCGGGCCAGGGCCGGCCAAACGAACCGTGCCTGAGCCCGATTCAGAGCGCTCACACTTCTCAAACGATCCGGGAAACGGGCCTGAGCACGGTTCGGATAGCATAGTGTGAGTACGGCCTTAGTCTGCTGGTTTTAGTCCGAGGAAGCCTGAAGCGCCTGCCGGAAGGCAGGAGAGAAAACAGTCTGTGAGCAGGGTGAGAGGAGTCCTTAAGAATACTGCGAGCTCGGCGCAGACTGTGTTTTTCCTGGATGTCTTTTATAGCAGGAAGTGGAGTCCCTGTGATGCGTTGGGCAGTTTTCACCACCCGCTGCAGGGCCTTGCGCTCAGCAACAGAGCAGCTTCCATACCAGACTGTAACACAGTTAGTCAGGATGCTCTCTATTGTGCAGCGGTAGAAGTTCACCAGGACGGCTGATGACAGCTGGTTCTTCTTAAGTTGCCTTAAAAAAAATAGGCGCTGGTGAGCCTTCTTGATCAGACTGGAGGTGTTGGTGGTCCAGGAGAGGTCCCTTGAGATGTGGATCCCCAGGAACTTGAAGGATGAGACAGACTCGACGGCCATCCCATTGATGTTGATGGGATCATGTGAGCCTGTTCGTCCCTTCCTGAAGTCCACAATGAGCTCCTTGGTCTTGGTGGTGTTAAGGAGCAGATTATTGTTGGTGCACCAAGTGGCCAGATGCTGTATCTCCTCCCTGTAGGCAGTCTCATCATTGTTGCTGATTAAACCAATCACTGTGGTGTCATCTGCAAATTTGATGATGGTGTTGGATCTGTTCATGGGCCTACAGTCGATGGTAAAAAGGGAGTAGAGGAAGGGGCTCAGCACACAGCCCTGAGGTACACCAGTGTTGAGTGTGACGGTGGTGGAGCAGATGTGGCCTGATCTAACATTCTGAGGTCTGTTAGTCAGAAAGTCCATAACCCAGTTGCAGAGCGACGTGTCGATATCCAGCTCTCTAAGTTTCATCAGCAGCTTAGAGGGTCTGACAGTGTTGAATGCTGAGCTGAAGTCAACAAACAGCATTCGTGCATAAGTGTTTTTATTGTCCAGGTGTGTGAGTACAGAGTGCAGCGCTATGGAGACTGCATCTTCTGTGCTCCTGTTGCCACGGTAGGCAAACTGATGTGGGTCCAGTGTGGGTGGTAGAGAGTCTTTCAGATGTGTCAGGACCAGCCGCTCAAAGCACTTCATGATGATGGGTGTGAGTGCTACAGGGCGGTAGTCGTTCAGGCATGTTGGGCTAGAGTGTTTCGGCACTGGCACGATGGAGGTGGTTTTAAAGCATGTAGGTACAGCTGCTAGGTTAAGGGACAGGTTGAAAATGTCTGTGAATACCCCAGCGAGCTGTTCTGCACATGCTTTGAGGACGCGCCCAGGAATACCGTCTGGTCCAGCAGCCTTACGCACATTGATCCGACTCAGTGCGGTGCAGACTTCTGAGGAGGTGAGTGTGATGGGTGAGTGGTCGATTGAGGAAGTGATCTTGGCGTTGGGTTCTTTATTGTCTCTTTCAAAGCGGGCATAAAAGTCATTTAGCTCGTTCAGGAAGGAGACATCTGTGGCTGTGGGTGTGGAGTGGCTGGGTTTGTAGTTGCTGATGGCCTGGATGCCCTGCCACATGCGCCGAGGATCAGAGTTGGAAAAGTGCTCCTCTAGCTTCAGCTTGTAGCAGTGCTTGGCCTTTTTGATGCCCCTCTTCAGATTAGCCCTGGAAGTGCTGTAGGCCTGTGCATCACCTGATCTGAAGGCAGTGTTGCGTGCCTTCAGCAGGAGGCGCACCTCCTTGTTCATCCATGGCTTTTGATTTGGGTATGTGGTGATCTGTTTCTGGGTAGTAACACTGTCTATGGTAGAGTTGATGTGTTCCAAAACAGAGGAAGTGTAGCTGTCAATGTCTGTGTGAGAGCCGCGGGTGGCCTGGGATGCAAACATACTCCAGTCTGTGTGTTGAAACCTGTCCTGGAGTGTTGAGTCTACCCCCGCTGGCCACACTTTGATGGTCCTCACTGATGGCTTCACACGGTTGATGAGGGGTGAGTACTTGGGGGTGAGGAACAAAGAAAGGTGATCTGATTGACCCAAGTGGGGGAGGGGGGGGTCGCCGTGTAGGCGTCAGCCATGTTTGTGTACACCTGGTCCAAAGTTTTGTTTCCCCTGGTGTGACACAAAATGTTTTTATGGAATTTGGGGAGCACTGTCTTTACGTTTGAGTGATTAAAATCCCCCGCAACAATAAAGGCAGCCTCCGGGTGAGCAGTCTGTTGTTTGCTGATGGCCGCATGAAGTTCGTTCATTGCAAACGTAACGTTAGCATCAGGAGGAATATAAGTAGCAGTTACAATGGTGGAGGTGAACTCCCGCGGCAGATAAAACGGTCTGCATTTAACCATTAGAAATTCCAGGTTAACAGAGCAATGTCTCCCAACGATGACAGAGTTTGTGCACCAAGATTTGTTGACATAAATGCATAATCCTCCGCCTCTGGTCTTACCGGAGTCATCCGCTGTTCTGTCCGCTCGGAATGTGTGGTGTTCAGTTAGCGATAAAGCGTTGTCTGGTATCCCGCCGTTTAGCCATGTTTCTGTGAAAATCATGACATTACAGTTCCATAATCTTTTGCTGTGGGTGATGCGTAGTCGAATCTCATCCATTTTGTTCACCAGAGACCGTACATTGGCGAGGAAAATGCTGGGTAAAGAGAGCCGGTGTGGTGTTAGCTTTAGCTTAGCTCGTAGCCCGCCCCGCTTCCCCCTCCGTTGTTTACGCTCGCAACGCCGTCTTCGAGCACTTCCGCCCGGCCGGGGAGAGCGCTGAGACTCGGTTGATCTAGCGATCGCTGGAATGAGTCGAAGATTGCTGATAAAACTGTCGTCCGGAATGCACAAACCAATATCCAAAATCTCCTGTCGGGTGTACGATGTAAAGGCACAACTGTTCTGCACGAACAGACCCGAAATTAGCAGGAAAAATACTGCAAAATTGCAAAAACTGGAGAGACGCTGGGCCTCGCGTTGTGCACGCGCCGCCATCTTGGTCTAGCCATCAAGGCCTGTAATGTAACCTGTAAATGCGAGCCCTAGTGTATCGTTAGCGTCATCTATGTGGATGTTAAAGTACAATTAGTATTTTATCAGTTTTAACTAGTAAGTCAGAAATAAAATCAGAAAACTCTTTTAGAAAATTGACATAGGGTCCTGGGGGTCTATACTGTATATGGTGATTAAAGCGAGAACATTTTATTCATAGTATCTGAAAGCATAACATTAAGCGCCAGTACTTCAAAGGAGGTAAACATAAGTCTGTTTCTCTGATTAACATTAAGAATATCACTAAAGATTGATGCAACTCCACCACCACGACCAGTTTGACGAGCCTCATGCTTATAAGAGAATCCTGGAGGAGTTGCTTCATTTAAACTAATATAGTCATTTTGTTTCAGCCAGGTTTCAGTGAGACAGAGTGCATTAAGATAGTTATCTGTTATAATGTCATTTATGATGAGTGCTTTAGGCGCTAGTGACCTGATGTTCAGGAGACCTAGCTTTACGATATTTGTATCTTTACTTTTTAGCAGTTTTTCTGGTTTGATTCTTAATAGATGTTTTCTAGAGCACACAGTACGCTTATTTCTTGGTCTAATAATACGAGGGACAGACAAGAGTCTACATGGCTAAAATGTGAATTTTTTTAATTTTCACTTACTAGTCAGACAGAACGAAGCGTCCTGGAGATGTTGTCCGACAGGAGATCAGCTCCAGCTCGACTGGGGTGCAGCCCGTCAGCAGGGAAGAGCCTAGGACGCTCCCAGAAAAGATTCCAGTTATCGGCAAAGAGCTATTTCTGTTCTTTACACCATGTTAATAGCCATTCATTCAGAGCAAAAAGTCTACGGAACCTTTCACTTCCTCGGCGATAGGAAGGAAGCAGTCCAGAAACGATGATCTGCGTGGTGGGCGTGGTGCGTCGAACAGTCTCGATCAGGCTTCTGAAGTCCTTCTTCAGGATGTCTGTCTGCCCACGTAGAGGACGACGGCTCCGATGCTCTCGCCAGCGCTCAGGATAGTAGGAACCTGGGCACAGAGATTCTTAATGCGGGCACTGTGAAAGCAGTGAGTGCGTACATTGTTACATTTAGACGAAGCAGCGTGGACGTGACAAACGATGGAGTCGACGATGATAGCCACACGGATGGGGGGGCAAAGCGGTTCTCCGTGGGGATCTCAAACATGGGAGGAGGAGGAGGAGGAGGAGAAGCGGTTACAAGTTACAAAACACAATTAAATGCATAATTTGCAAGCTAGAGAAAGCAATGAGGCGACCGTTTTAATCGCACGCACTCACACCTGTGAAATGGAGGAAGGAGAAGTTGGATAGAAGGTGCAGGCCAGATTCACCATCAGGCCACCGGGTAATGTCCCGGTGCTCCCTATGGCCAGTCCGCCTCTGCATACATCTTTTCTGATCCTTCCTTTAACAAACAGCCGACGAATCCTCTGTTGTAAGCGTGTAGATTTCAGAAGCACTCCTCAGAGGGAACACAGCACAAGGCTGGGCTATAATGCTGAGGCATTTCTGCAGAAATAAACCTCAACCACTGACTCTTCACAGTCTCATCTCTGGTTCATCTGCACACTTCCAATAATATCCAGCTGAGCACAGCGTCTTGGCTACATGATTCAACCGGCGTCTGCTACAGCGTTGTCAGTGTTGCCAGATGTAGCTGATTGATTCAAAACTACTGCAACACTGGTTCTTTTGCTTGCTGCTGTGTTTGGGGTTTGGGGTTGGGGGTTTCAAATCTTCCCAGGTTTGCGCGCACACAAATGGGCGGGGCTTAAGTTATGTATCCATGTCAGAAAGGCTATTAGCCAAAACGGCTAAAGACTCGTTATGAATACGATTCATTTGAAGAACTATGAGTCGACTCTTTTATAGATGAATCAGTTTTAAAAACTATTCACTTTCAGATTTAAGCCTTAGCTGGACATTTCACATCACTTAGAGCTGTGTTACTCACTGCATGCAAGCTCATTTTCAAAAACCCATAATAGGAGCTCTTTAATCATTCTTACTGTTTAATGAACACAAACTGTCGTAGATTATTGAAGATGCAAACCCCTCTCTGTACGACAGCTGCACCTTCAGCAGCACGAGGACCATGATTGTTTACGAGCGTCAAAAGTGGCCGGTCTGTTTCGCAAAATATTTTACGATCGTTGCATATTAAACAACTAAAACAATATGATATAAAAGAAATCTCGGTCCCACTTTACATTAAGTGTCCTTAACTATGTATTTATTTTTGATGCAAGTACAATGTACTTACTGTACTGTGTTCATAATGTATTTGAGAACACTTGTGGCGTTCTTGAGTTGGGATAGGGGGACAAGTCTGGTGGTATCGGTGGGTTTAATGGCGGGTTAAGGTGTAAGGGATGGTCAACAGTGTATTTACAAATGTCATTACATACAGGTATTTAATCAAGCAGAAGTACAATGTAAAAGCATGCAGTTACACAATAAGTACATTGTAAGTTGTTATCAATTTCTGTGCAAGTACATATTAGTCCAGGCCACTTAATATAAAGCGGGACCGAAATCTCCACTGTGCTGAGCAAGAGCGTTTCTTAAACTGAACAGCGCATCATGGATGACGTAAGCACACTCGGGACCAAACGTAAAGTGATTGCGGGCTGTCGGGAGGGGGACAACCGTGCTTCCACCCGGTTCAAGGCAAATGTACATAGTGTGAGTGTGCCCTAAGTCTCTTTTCTTAAATGTCTTACTCTGGAATTCACCTTAGCCTCAGCAGCGGGGGAGTTTTAAGATCGACCTGAGCTCAAATCTCCCCTCTCCCCGCGTAAGGGAGGGAGCCATGGGCCAGAGGACGTCTTGAGCTCTGGGCTCTCTCCCTGGACAGCATGCCAACCAAGCCATGTATAAATCTGGAGCTAAGTGTGAACTCTTGAAAGCAGATTAATTAAAAAATGTACATAAGACGGATAAAGGGACAATGCAGAAACTTTGGTGAGCGATTCAAGGCAAAGGCAGATTCTGCTTGACTAGTGTATTCAGCATTGAACTCCACCGTGTTCCTATTGGGATTGTTTATCTTTTTAATACATTATTAAGTTATAATTGGAAGTAATATATACTGCCTTAGTTAATACGATTCAAAGTGATGCTTTCTATTTTTTTTTGTAACATTATTAAATGAATTAGGAAATTGACGACACGGTGGCTCAGTGGTTTGCACTGGTTCGAGTCCTGGCTGGGTCAGTTTGGATTTCTGTGTGGAGTTTGTATGGGTGTGTATGGGTGTTTCTTAGCACTGGATTGCAGGTGGAAGGGCATCCGCTGTGTAAAACATGCTGGAATAGTTGGCGGTTCATTCTGCTTTGGCAACCCCTGATGAATAAGAAGTACTGTTAGCTGAAGAAAAATGAATGAATTAGGAAATTATTCATCGCAATTTGAATATTGGTTTATTTATCTTATGCTCACGTCTATCAATAGTACTTGGTTTTTCCATTGGCCTTTCATATGTAAAAGTTTGTCCACCCCTGGTTTAAAGAACAAAACTAACATGACTATAAACCTATAAACAGTTTTATCCTTCATGGGCTAAATGCACAGCAAGAGTTTAAGCAGACGATAAACTTCCGGTGAAAGCTTTACCTGAATTCTTTCAATTTAACAAGGTTGTTTTTACAGCACTGATGTTGTAATGTAATTACAACGCATTCAGTCGAATAGACTTAAGCGATCATTCAGTTGTTCAAGTGTAAAACCAGATGAAATACCGTTGTAACCGCTAGTGCTGTCCGTAGCAACAGGCTAGTGCAGAAACTCCATTGAAAATACTGAGGTAAAATGGGGGAGAGAGGGGAGAGAACGAAATTTCTGATCTTAAACGTGACAATTTTATAATAGAAAAACAGGTCACCGGAAGACAGCGGGCTGCCTGGCTTAAAATTCTCAAAAAAGTCTGTGTACATATAGTCCCTTTATAGATTTAATATTTATATATTGTGTATGTGCATATCTGTTTTGGTAGAATATCACTAGTAACTAAACTGTTCATAAGTTTGGGGTCTGAATGATTTTTAAACAACGTTAATACTTTCTGAACCGATATATACGTAGATTCCAATTGAATGTATGCAGATTGTAATAATTATTATATATATGAATAATGATTCTGAACTATCAAGAAATCCTAGAGAAAACTGATCACGGTCTCCACTCAACATTGATAACTGCAGGTGTCTTTAGTGTCAAAAAAGGTTGATTTCTGAAGGGTGTGACACTGAAGGTTGAAGAAAATTCATCTTCAGGTGCCTAGAATTTATTACATTTAAAATGTATAAACAAAAACATTTTCAGTTGTAATCATATTTTACAGTGTTGGTGTTTCTGATGTAGTTTTGATGAAATGAATTTGTAACCGATGAGCATAAAAGACTTCATAATCCATATACCTTTTAAAATCCATAGGGTTTTTTTTTTTTTACAAGACTTTTGAACTAGATAGATAGAGAGATAGACAGACAGACAGATATGAACAGCAAGAACGATAGATGGAATGATAGACAACTGTAGAACGATGGATTGATTAGTTGGTTAGTTAGTTGATTAGTTGGTTGAATAGTTAGATAGTTGGTTAAAAAAATCTGACCAAACTTCTGAGCAGTGGTAAAAACTCAAAGCAAACCTATAATGTCATATCCTTACATTATTCTGAGCCCCCTGACTGAGTTTAATGACTAATCAGCTTATTATTATTTTATAAAGTGAACTCCATGTAGCCTTTTAACTTTCATTCAGTAAGCCCACCTCTCGCTGACCCCTCATTAGTGACTCGTGATTCACTGCATGAATCAACACCTTTTACACGTTTCATTAGGAACCCAGCAGATCTTTCCGAAAGAAGCCGTTTCTGATTCATCTGAGCGGTGCAGTAAAAGCATGACCAATGCAGGTGTCTGAATGACAGCAACACTGATCTGACATCAGCTATTAAAGCAGAAAACAGCTCCTCTGATGTCTTTCATGTTCTCTGGTGCTGCACGTGCTTAAGCGATGATTCAGGCCTTGAGAGACTCAGGGGAGTCAATGAAAGATCAGGAACTTTCATTAAACAAAAGTAATAAAAATAATGATAGAATCCATAGAAAGGATGGATATGAGAAACGAAAAGAATGGAGATAACGATCAATAAAAACGGATAGATAAAGAGCGATGAATAATATGGCTGATATAGAGAACGATTGATTTACTGTAATCATAGATAGAAAGAATGATGGATATAATTATCAATAAAATACAAGGATAGATAAAACGATAGGTTGAATAAATGATGGATGAGTGATATAAAGAACGATGATATAACGATCAATAAAGGATAGATATGAGTGATAGAATGATGGATATAACGACTGATAAGTATAGATAACAATTGATAAATTTATCAATCGTTATCTATACTTATCAGTCGTTATATGGATATGACTGATAAAAAGAACGATGATATATCGATCAATAAAAAACAAGGATGAGTGATAGACTGATGGATATAACGACTGATAAGTATAGATAACGATTGATACAAAGAATGATGGGTAATGACCGATGAGGATAGATATAACGGTTGATAAAAAGGATAGATAACGATTGAAATAATGATATAATGACCGATAAAAAGAACGAACGATGGATATAGCGATTGATTACAAAAAAAGAATAACGATGAATAGAAAGAACGATGAACCGACTGAGAAAAATGATAGCTTAATGATTGATAGAACAATGGCAATAACGACTGATAAAAAGGATAGATAACGACTGATAGAAAGAACGATGGCTAAAACGACTGATAAAAAGGAAATAACGATTGATAGAATGATGGCTATAACGACTGATAAAAAGGATAG